>WNGS01165523.1:7806099-7840698 GCA_020271785.1 Procambarus virginalis
AACCCCACGTGCTGACAATTATCCCCATGCTGACAATTACCCCCATGTTGACAATTATCCACCGTGCCGACAATTACCCCCATGCTGACAACTACCCCCCATGCTGACAATTACCCCCGTGCTGACAATTACCCTCCGTGCTGACTATTACCTAACGAGACTAATATTACCCCTATGCTGACAATTACCCCCCCCCCCGTGCTGGCAATTACTCACCTTGCCGACAATTACCCCTGTACTGATAATTACCCACCGTACTGACAATTACCCCCTGGCTGACAATTACTCCCTATGCTGACAACTACCCGCCGTGCTGACAATACCCCAGTGCTGACAATTACCCCCATGCTGACAATTACCCCCCATGCTGACAATTACCCACATGCTGATTAATTAACCCGGTGGTAACAATTAATCTTTGGGCTAAAATTACCCCTATGCCGACAGTTATCCCCTGTGATGTCATTACCCGTGGTGCTGACAATCATCACCCGGACCAACAATTACCCCCGTGCTGACGGTTATCCCCCCCTTTACGAAAAATTACAAGCCGTGCTAACAATTACCACTTTGCTGATAATTACCCCCATACTGACAATTACCTCCCTGCCGACAATTACGCCCCGTGCCGACAATACCTCGTATGGCGAAAATACCCACTGTGCTGAAATTACCCCTCCTGACAATTACCCTTCGTGCTGACAATTACCATTCATGCAACAATTACCTACTGTGGTGACAATTATCCCAGTGCTGACAATTATCCTACATGCTGACAATTATCCCAGTGCTCACATACTTAACACCCCTGTGCTAACAATTACCCCCCGTGCCAACAATTACCCGGCGTGATGACAATTACCGCCCGTTCTGATAATGACCCCCCCCTTGCTGACAATTAGCCTAGTGCTGACAATTACCTCCCCTGCAGAAATTACCCCCTGTGTTGACAATTACCCTCCATGCTGACAATTATACCCCCTACCCCATGCTCACAACTGCCCCTTGTTCTAAGAAATAATCCCTTGGCTAACAATTACCCCTGCTGACAATTACATGCGGGTGCTCAAATGTACCCCGGCTAACATTACCTCCACACGGCTGACAATTACCCCTGGTGCCAACAATTATTCCCCGTGCCAACAATCACCCACATGCCAAAATTACTCATGGTGTTGACAATTACACCCCCGTGCTCACAAATAACCTCCATCCCGACAATTACCCCCCTGTGCTGACAATTACCTCCCCCCTGAAGACAATTGCCCCCTCCCCCGTGCAGAGAATTACCCTGGTGCCGACTATATCCCCTGTGCTGATAATTCCCCACATGTTGACAATTACCCCTGTGCTGATATTATCTTCCACCCTGAAAATTGCCCCTGTGCCGACAATTACACACCCCCCGGTGCCGACAATTACCTCCACGTCCTGAAAATTACTCCCCGTCCTACACAATTAACACCCCTGTCTTGACAATTACCCACCTTACACCGACAATTACCCCCTGTGCTGACAAATAGACTCCATGCTAACAATTACCTCTAATGCCAACAATTATGCCTTCGCTGCTGAGAGTTACCAGCCGCAGGACAACTAACCCGCCCGTGCTGACAATTAATCCCCCTGTGTTGATAACTACCCGCCAGTTGCTGACAATGTACGACCCTGTGCGCGAACAATTACACCACCCCCCCCCTGTGCGATGAAAGTACCACCTTGTGACATTAACCTTGTGTGATAATTATCCCCCTGTGCTGACAATGACACCCTCCACCATGCTGACAATTATCCCCTCCCACCATGCTGAAATTTTCCTCTGTGCTGACAATACGACCCGTGCCGACTAATTAACTCGCCGTGCTGACAATTATTCCCTGCTGACACTTACCCTCATGCCAGTAAATTACACCAGTTAGGAAAATTACCCACAAATTGCTGACATTTCCCCCCTTGCTGACAATTACAGCCACGTGCTGACACATTACATGTCATGCTGACAATTAGCCCCTGTGTGGACAATTCACCCCCAGTTAGCGTGAAAATTACCCGCGGATGCCCACACATACCCCTGGTGCTGACAATATACCCCCTTGCTAAACAATTACCACAAGTGCATGAATTAATTACCCCGTGTGACAACGTACTAATGGCTGATAATTACCTGCCCCCTATGCTGACAGTTACGTTGTCTGATAATTACACCAGTGCTGATACTTACCCCTTGTGCCACAATTACCTCCTGTGTTGACAATTACCAACCCATGCTGAGGAGTTACCCCCCATGCATGAACAATTATTCCACCATGCTGACAATTAACCCCCAGTGCTCGACAAGTAACTTTTCGCGCTGATAATTAACGCCCTGATGCCGACAATTACCCCCTCTAGCTAATATCTCCTCGTGCTAACAATTACTCTCCGTGCTAACAATTATCCCCCCTTCTCCGTTTAACAATTCCCCGCGTGCCAACAATTACTTGTGGTGGTGACAATTACACCCCTATGCTCAGTAATTACATCCCTCCGTGCTCACAGTTACCCCCCCCTGTCCTAACAAATTACGCACCCCCCCCTGTGCCGACAATTACCCGACATGATGACAATTACCTTCCGTTGTACGAAAATTACCCCCATGTTGACAATTACCCCCGTGCTGATAATCCCCCATATGCTGGACAATTAACACACTTGTTCCAACAATTACCCCCCATTCTGAACAAATACCCACCCCTGTTGCCGACAATTTACCAAGTAGCTAACCAATTCACCTAATTGCTGACAAGTACCCCCATGCTGACAGTTGACCTCCCGGCTCACAGTTACTCGTTCCCCCATGCCGACAGTTACCCCCCTCGTGCTGACAATTACCTCCCACCCCATGCTGAACAATTACCCCACGTGACATTCCCCGTCGACAATTAAATTACCTCCATGCTGACAATTACCCCACGTGCTGACAATCCCAGACATTACCCCACATGCTGACAATTACCCCCATGCTGCAATTACAGTGCTGACATTACCCCATGCTGACAATTACCCCCCATGCTGAAAATTACCCCCCAAGAAGACAATTACCCGCTTGCTGACAATTATCCGCCCTGCTGACATGTACTCACCATGCTGCCAACCACTATACCAGGCTACCACACCACCAGGCTACTACACAACACCACTATACCAGGCTACTACACCACACCACTATACCACGCCACTATACCAGGCTACACCACACCACCAGGCTACTACACCACACCACTATACCAGGCTACTACACTACACCACTATACCAGGCTACACCACACCACTACACCAGGGCACACCACACCACTATACCAGGGTACTACACCACACCACTATACCAGGGTACTACACCACACCACTATACCAGGCTGCTACACCATGCCACTATACCAGGGTACTACATCACACCACTGTACCAGGCTGCTACACCATACCACTTTACCAGGGTACTACACCACACTACTATACCAGGGTACTTTACCACACCACTATACCAGGGTACTACACCACACCACTATTCCAGGTTACTACACAGCACTATACCAGATTACTACACCACACCACTATACCAGGCTACTACAACACACCACTATACCAGGCTACACTACACTATACCAGGCTACTACACCACACCACTACACCAGGTTACTACACACCACTACACCAGGCTACTACACCACACCACTATACCAGGCTACTACACCACACCACTACACCAGGCTACTACACGCTATTACACCAGGCCACTACACTATGTTACTACACCACACCACTACACCAGGCTACTACACCAGGCCACTACACCAGGCTACTACACCACACCACTACACCAGGCTACTACACCAGGCTACTACACCAGGCCACTACACTAGCTACTACAAATGACAAATGAATAAAAATGATGAACCCACCTTTCTTATGATGTTTTATTTTACCAAATGTAGAAATATATATTTAAATTTCCTATTGTATTTATATTTGAGCATTTTAACTTGAAACACTTAATAAAAAGGGTCACATAGTTTCAAATTAGGTACAAATGGTGTCACAAAGTTTTAATAAAATAGGGTACAAAAGATGTCACAACGTTTCAAATTAGGGTACAAAAGGCGTCACAACGTTTCTGATTAGTGTTAGATACGTAGGCTTTGGTTATAAGTTTTGGAAACCTATTTAATTCCACACGAAATATCGTATCTGATACGATAAAACAAACGTTTCCAATCCTTTCAAAAACTTTCCAGATATGTTGTGGCAACCTTAAATTGTTTGCTGGGTTACCAGCTACTCCTGCCTGTCTCTCCAGCTTATGTACCAGCCTTTTATGCGAAACTGTGGCAAAGGTTTTCCGACAATTCAAGAAAATGCAGTCCGCCCAGCCTTCTCTTTTTTGCTTAATTTTTGTCACCTGGTCGTAAAATTCTATTAAGCCTGTCAGGCAAGATTTACCCTCCCTGAACCCATGTTGGCGATTTTTCACGAAGTCCCTTCTCTCCAGATGTGTTACTAGGTTTTTTCTCACGATCTTCTCCATCACCTTGTATGGTATACAAGTCAAGGACACTGGCCTGTAGTTCAGTGCCTCTTGCCTGTCACCCTTTTTGTATATTGGGACAACATTCGCCGTCTTCCAAATTTCTGGTAGTTCTCCCATCTCCAGTGACCTACTATACACTATGGAGAGTGGCAAGCAAAGTGCCTCTGCACACTCTTTCAGTACTCATGGTGAGATCCCGTCTGGACCTACAGCCTTTCTAACATCCAGATCTAGCAAGTGTCTCTTGACCTCCTCACTCGTAAATTCGAACCCTTCCAAGGCCGCCTGGTTTACTTCCCTTTCTCCTAGCACAGTGACCTCACCTTGTTCTATTGTGAAGACTTCCTGGAACCTCGTGTGGAATTCTTCACACACCTCTTTGTCATTCTCTGTATACCTGTCCTCGTCTGTTCTAAGTTTCATTACCTGTTCTTTCACTGTTGTTTTCCTCCTGATGTGACTATGGAGCAGCTTTGGTTCGGTCTTGGCTTTATTTGCTATATAATTTTCATAATTTTTCTCTGCTTCTCTTCTCACCCTAACATACTCGTTCCTGGTTCTCGGGTATCTCTCTCTGCTTTTTGGTGTTCTGGTATTCTGGAAGTTCCTCCACGCCCTTTAGTTCAGTCCCCTTGCTTCCATACATGCCCTATTATACCATGGATTCTTCTTTTCCTTCTCGGATTTTTCCCTTTGGGATGGGATGACTCTGTTTACTGCCTCCTGACACTTTTGGGTGACATAGTCCATCATATCTTGTACAGACTTAGCTCTGAAGTCTGTGTCTC
This sequence comes from Procambarus virginalis, assembly GCA_020271785.1. NCBI lineage: Eukaryota > Metazoa > Arthropoda > Malacostraca > Decapoda > Cambaridae > Procambarus > Procambarus virginalis. Next base: position 7,811,452 of record WNGS01165523.1, read on the forward strand.
AAGGTATTTCCCTTAGGAAACTTCTCATCCCCTCATAGTGCCCCTTTCGGTATGCCAGCCTTTTGTTTCCTAGTTCTTTTTTTTTGGGGGGGGGCAGAAAATTCGTAGCTCTACCAGTTACTCAAGTTCAATACACTGTGGTCACTCATTCCCAAGGGTCCTTCCATCTTAACTTTTCTTATATCCCACTCATTTAGGCTAAATATCAGATCGAGCATAGCTGGTTCATCTTCTCCTCTCATTCTTGTTGGTTCCTTGATGTGCTGGCTTAGAAAGTGTCTTGTTCCCTCGTCCAGCAGCTTAGCTCTCCATGTTTCTGGTCCTCAATGCGGATCTCTGTTCTCCCAATCTATCTTCCCGTGGTAAAAGTCTTCCATGATTAGTTGTCCAGATCCATTCCTGTTAGCAACAGAAGCTGCTCTCTCTATTATGTTAATGGTGGACATGTTGTTTCCATCATATTTCTGTCTGGGTCTTCTGTCATTTGATGGTGGATTATATATGACTACCACTATAATTTCTTGTCCTCCAGTTGTTATGGTACCTATTATAAAGTCACTGAAACCTTCACAGCCCTGAATAACCATCTCCTCAAAATCCCAGCCCTTTCTTACCAGCAGAGCTACACCACCACCGCCTCTTCCTTCCGTCTCTGTGCGTGTGTGTGAGTGTGTGTGTACTCACCCAGTTGTACTCACCCAGTTGTGCTTGCGGGGGTTGAGCTCTGGCTCTTTGGTCCCGCCTCTCAACCGTCAATCAACAGGTGTACAGTTTCCTGAGCATAATGGGCTCTATCATATCTACACTTGAAACTGTCTATGGACTCAGCCTCCACCACATCGCTTCCTAACGCTTCCTAATGCTTCCCCTGTGTGTGTGTGTGTGTGTGTGTGTGTATTCACTTAGTATTCACTTAGTTGTATTTTACGGGGGTTGAGCTTTGCTCTTTCGGCCCGCCTCTCAACTGTCAATCAACTGTTTACTAACTACACTAACTACTTTTTTTTTTTTTTTTTTTCCCACACCACACACACACACACACCCCAGGAAGCAGCCCGTGACAGCTGACTAAATCCCAGGTACCTATTTACTGCTAGGTAACAGGGGCATTCAGGGTGAAAGAAACTTTGCCCATTTGTTTCTGCCGGGTGCGGGAATCGAACCCGCGCCACAGAATTACAAATCCTGCACGCTATCCACCAGGCTACCTGGCTACCTGTGTGTGTGTGTGTGTGTGTGTGTGTGTGTGTGTGTGTGTGTGTGTGTGTGTGTGTGTGTGTGTGTGTGTGTGTGTGTACTCACCTATATGTACTCACCTATATGTGTCTGCAGGATCGAGCATTGACTCTTGGATCCCGCCTTTTGAGCATCAGTTGTTTACAGCAATGACTCCTATCCCATTTCCTATCATACCTGGTTTTAAAATTATGAATAGTATTGGCTTCCACAACCTGTTCCTTAAGTGCATTCCATTTTCCCACTACTCTCACGCTAAAAGAAAACTTCCTAACATCTCTGTGACTCATCTGAGTTTCTAACTTCCATCCATGTCCCCTCGTTCTGTTACTATTCCGTGTGAACATTTCGTCTATGTCCACTCTGTCAATCCCTGAGTATTTTATACGTTCCTATCATGTCCCCCCTCTCCCTTCTTCTTTCTAGTGTCGTAAGGCATAGTTCATTGTGTGTGTGTGTGTGTGTGTGTGTGTGTGTGTGTGTGTGTGTACTCACCTAGTTGTACTCACCTAGTTGTGCTTGCAGGGGTTGAGCTCTGGCTCTTTGGTCCCGCCTCTCAACCGTCAATCAACAGGTGTACAGTTTCCTGAGCCTAATGGGCTCTATCATATCTACCCTTGAAACTGTGTATGGAGTCAGCCTCCACCACATCACTGCCTAATGCATTCCATCCGTTAACTACTCTGACACTGAAAAGTTCCTTCTAACGTCTCTGTGGCTCATGTGGGTACTCAGTTTCCACCTGTGTCCCCTTGTTCGCGTCCCCCCAGTGTTGAATAGTTTGTCCTTGTCTACCCTCTGAGGATTTTGTAGGTTGTGATCATATCTCCCCTTACTCTTCTGTCTTCCAGTGTCGTAAGGTGCATTTCCCGCAGCCTTTCCTCGTAACTCATGCCTCTTAGTTCTGGGACTAGTCTAGTGGCATACCTTTGGACTTTTTCCAGCTTCGTCTTGTGCTTGACAAGGTACGGGCTCCATGCTGGGGCTGCATACTCCAGGATTGGTCTTACATATGTGGTGTACAAGATTCTGAATGATTCCTTACACAGGTTCCTGAACGCTTTTCTGATGTTAGCCAGCCTCGCATATGCCGCAGATGTTATCTTTTTTATGTGGGCTTCAGGAGACAGGTTGGTGTGATATCAACTCCTAGATCTTTCTCTCTGTCCGTTTCATTAAGTACTTCATCTCCTATTCTGTATCCTGTGTCTGGCCTCCTGTTTCCACTGCCTAGTTTCATTACTTTGCATTTACTCGGGTTGAACTTCAACAGCCATTTGTTGGACCATTCACTCAGTCTGTCTAGGTCGTCTTGTAGCCTCCTACTATCGTCCTCGGTTTCAATCCTCCTCATAATTTTTGCATCATCGGCAAACATTGAGAGAAACGATTCTATACCCTCTGGGAGATCATTTACATATATCAGAAACAGTATAGGTCCAAGGACGACCCCTGCGGGACTCCACTCGTAACGTCTCGCCAATCTGAGACCTCACCCCTCACACTGACTCTTTGTCTCCGTTGGTTAGGTACTCCTGTATCCAACGGAGTACCTTCCCTTTCACTCCAGCTGCATCTCNTCTCATGGCCCCGTGTGTTCTCGCATGGTCCCGGTGTCATCGCGTGGTTCCGTGTGTCCTTGCATGGCTCCTTGAATCTTCGTTGTGGCCCCTGGTTCCTCGTGTGGCCACTTTTGACGTCGCATGGCTCCGGTGTCATTGAGTGGCCCCGATTGTCCTCGCATTGCCCCGTGCGTCCTCGCGTGACCCCTTGTGTCCTGTGCATGGCCCCGTGTGTATTCGTGTGGTCGCATTTGTCCTCGCGTTGTCTCATTGTGTCCTCGCATGTATCTGTGTGTCCTCGCTTGGCCCCATGTTGTCCTCGCATGGCCCATGTGTCCACGCATGGCCTTGTGTGTCTTTGCGTGGCCCCTAATGTTCTCACATGTCCCCGTGTGTCTCGCATGGCCTCATGTATCTTCGCGAGCCCTTTGTGTCCTCACATGACCGTGTGTCCTCGTATAGGCCTGTGTGTCCTCACGTCGCCCGTGTGTCCTCGCGTTTCCTTTTTTGTTCTCGTGTGTCCTCGTGTGTCCCTTTGTGTCTTCGCATGACCCCCTGTGTCCTCGCGGGCCCCGTGTCTCCTCGCGTTACTCCGTGGGTACTCGCGTATCCCCTTTGTGTCTTTCGTGTCCCCTGTGTCCTCGCGTGTCCCTCTTTTATCCTCGCGTGTCCCCGTGTGTCCTTGCGTGTCGTCGTGTGTCCTCGCGTGGCCACTTGTGTCCTCGCGTGTCCCCGTTGTCTTCGTGTGGCTCCGTGTGTCCTCGTTTGTCCACTGTGTGGCCTCGGATTGCCCCGTGTGTCCTCGCGTGACCTTGTGTGTCCATGCGTGTTCCTTGTTGTCCTCGCGTGTCCCCTTGTGTCCTCGTATGGCCAATTGTGTCCTCGCTTGTCCCCTTGTGTCCTCGCTTGTCTCCTTGTGTCCTCGCTTGTCTCCTTTGTCCTCGCCTGTCCTCTTGTGTCCTCGCGTGTCTCGCTTGTCCCTTGTGTCCTCGCGTGTCCCCTTGTGTCCTCGCGTGTCCCCTTGTGTCCTCGCGTGTCTCTTTGTGTCCTTGGTTGTCCCTTGTGTCCTCGCCTGTCCTTGCGTCCCCTTGTATCCTCGCGTGTGCCCTTGTTCCTCGCGTGGCCCCACTGTGTCCTCGCATGGCCGTGTGTCCTCGCGTGGCCTGCGTTTCCTCGCGTGGCCTTTCTTGTCCTCCATTCCCCGTGTGTCCTCGTGTGGCCTCGTGTGTCCTCGCATGGCCCCTTGTGTCCTCGCGTGTCCCCTTGTGTCCTCTCGTGCCCGTGTGTCGTTGGCCCCGGTTGTCCTCGCGTGGCCCCTTGTGTCCTCGTATGGCCCCGTGTTTCCTCGTGTGGCCCGTTTTTCCTCGTATGCCCTGTGTGTCCTCGCATGGCCCGTGTGTCCTCGCGTGTCTCCGTGTGTCCTCGCGTGGCCCCGTGTCTCTCTGTGTGGCCCCGTGTGTCCTCGTGTGGCCTCGTGTGTCCTCGTGTGGCCCCGTGTGTCCTCGTGTGGCCCCGTGAGTCCTCGCATAGCCCCGTATGTCTCGTGGTGACCCCGTGTGGCCCCCGTGTGGCCCCGTGTGTCCTCGTGTGTCCTTCGCGTGTTCCCGCGTGTCCTCGCATAGCCCCGTGTGTCCTCGTGGTTCCTCGAGTGACCCCGTGTGTCCTCGCGCGGCCCGCGCGGTCTTCGATGTCCTCTGTGTCTCTATGTGTCCTCGCATGGTCCTGTGTGTCCTCGCGTGTCCCCGTGTGTCCTCATGTGTCCTTTTGTGTTTTCGTGTGTCACCTTGTGTCCTTGAGTCTTCTCTGTGTGTCCTCGCGTGTCCCCGTGTGTCCTCGCATTTCTCCGTGCGTGTGGGTGTCCCTGTCATCAACGCAAGGGGACACGGAGCCTATTGCACGACGGTGTCGTCGGGGCAAATGACTTCCAATTACCAGAGAGGCGCAAGGCACGTCTGGGAGCCGGGGAAAGACTGTACGAGTTTCCGGGTCTTGTTGGGCTGAAGTGTCAAGGCTTTCCGTGGTCCTGGCACGCCGGGCCAGTACGCCGCCGCTGACTAGAATATAAGAATTTTCACACCCGAGGCAGAGAATAGGAATGAGGCCGTTGGTGGCGTGTTGCGTTGACTACGTGTTGAGTCCTAGCGATGAGTCAATGGGGGTTGATGTGCCTGATGAGGGAGTATGAGTGTGAGGCACAATGGGTAAAAAAAAAACTTCTGTGACTACATAAAAGGTACCATAGCAACTGGAGGACAAAAAATTATAGTCGTAATCATATATAACCCACCACCAAATGACAGAAGGCCCAGACAGGAATATGATGGAAACAACTTGGCCACCATTAACATAATAGAGAGAGCAGCTTTTCTCGCTAGCAGGAATGGATCTGGACTATTAATCATGGGAGAATTCAACCATGGGAAGATAGATTGGGAGAACAGAGACCCACATTGAGGACCAGATTAATGGAGAGCTAAGCTGCTGGACGCGGCAACATGAAACTTTCTAAGCCAACAAGTCAAGGGACCAACAAAAATGAGAGGGGAAGATGAACCAGCCATGCTTCATTTGATATTTACCATAAATGAGTGGGATATAAGAGAAGTTAAGTTTGAAGCCCCGTTGGGAATGAGTGATCACAGTGTACTGATCTTTGAGTACTTGATAGAGCTAGGATTTATCTCCCCCAAAAAAGAACCTGGAAACAAAAAGCTGGCATTCCGAAAGGGGAATTATGTACAGGTGAGAAGTTTCCTAAGGGATATACCTTGGGACACAGACCTCAGAGCTAAGTCTGTACAAGATATGATGGCAGTAAACAGGTTTATCCCGGTCCAAAAGGAAAAATCTGAGAAGCAAAAGGGCATGTGTGGAAATAGGGCATGTGTGGAAGCAAAGGAACTAAACAAACGGGCGTGGAGGAACTTCCGAAATAACAGAACACCAGAAAGCAGAGAGAGAGAGATACCAGAGAACGAGGAAGGAGTATGTAAATGTGAAAAGAGAAGCAGAGAAAATTTATGAAAATGATTTTGCAAACAGAGCCAAGACTGAACCAAAGCTACTCCACAGTCATATCAGAAGGAAGACAACAGTGAAAGAAGAGGTAATGAAACTTAAAAGAGGCGAGTACAGGTATACAGAGAATGACAAAGAGGTGCATGAAAAAATCAACAAGAGGTTCCAGGAGGTCTTCACAATAGAACAAGGTGAGGTCATTGCGCTAGGAGTGGGGGCAGTAAACCAGGCGATCTTAGAAGAGTTCGAAATTACGAGAGATGAGGTCAAGAAACACCTGTTGGATCTGGATGTGAGAGAGGCTGTTGGTCCAGATGGGATCTCACCATGGGTATTGAAAGAGTGTGCAGAGGCACTTTGCTTGCCACTCTCCATAGTGTAGAGGTCAGTGGAGACGGGAGACCTACTAGAAATTTGGAAGACGGCTAATGTGGTCCCAATATACAAAAAGGGTGACAGAGAAGAGGCACTGAACTACAGGCCAGTGTCCTTAACTTGTATACCATACAAGGTGATGGAGAAAATCGTGAAAAAATCTAGTAACAGATCTGGAGAGGTTATCTTCTATCTTGAAGTTATCTTGAGATGATTTGGGGGCTTTAGTGTCCCCGCGGCCCGGTCCTCGACCAGGCCTCTACCCCCAGGAAGCAGCCGGTGACAGCTGCCTAACTCTCAGGCACCTATTTACTGCTAGGTAACAGGGGCATCAGGGTGAAAGAAACTCTGCCCATTGTTTCTCGCCGGCGCCCGGGATCGAACCCGAGACCACGGGATCACACGTCCAGTGTTCTGTCCGCTCAGCCGCCGGCTCCCTCGGGGAGAGAAGGGACTTCGTGACAAATCGCCAACATGGGTTCAGGGAGGGTAAATCTTGCCTTACTGGCTTAAATAGAATTCTACGACTAGTTAACAAAGATTAAGCAAGAAAGAGAAGGCTGGGCGGATTCCATTTTTTTGGACTGTCGGAAAGCCTTTGACACAGGACCCCATAAGAGGCTGGTACATAAGCTGGAGAGACAGGCAGGAGTAACTGGTCAGGTGCTCCAGTGGATAAGGTAGTACCTAAGCAATAGGAAGCAGAGAGTTACAGTGAGGAGTGAGACCTTAGATTGGCGTAAAGTCACCAGTGGAGTCCGACAGGGCTCTGTACTCGGTCCTATTCTGTTTCTGATATACATAAATAATCTCCAGGAGGGTATAGACCCATTCCTCTCAATGTTTGCTGACGATGCCAAAATTATGGGAAGGATTAAGACAGAGCAGGACTGTTTTAGGCATCAAGTTATCCTCTTGATGTTATCAAGAGGATAACATCAGCGGCATATGCCAGTTTGGCTAACATAAGAACGGCCTTTAGAAACTTGTGTAAGGAATCTTTCAGAACATTATATACCACATATGTCAGGCCAATCCTGGAGTATGCGGCTCCAGCATGGAGTTCATATCTAGTCTAGCATAAGACTAAACTGGAAGAGGTTCAAAGGTTCAAAGATCGGGTACTAATCTGTTTGCAACTAGACTAGTACCCGAACTGAGGGGTATGAGCTACGAGGAGAGACTACGGGAATTAAACCTCACGTTGCTGGAAGACAGAAGAGTTAGGGGGGACATGATCACCACATTCAAGATTCTCAGAGGAATTGATAAGGTAGATAAAGACAGACTATTTAACACAAGGGGCACATGCAGTAGGGGACACAGGTGGAAACTGAGTGCCCAAATGAGCCACAGAGATATTAGAAAGAACTTTTTTAATGTCAGAGTGGTTGACAAATAGAATGCATTAGGAAGTGATGTGGCTGACTCCATACACAGTTTCAAGTGTAGATATGATACAGCCCAATAGGCTCAAGAGCTCAAGGAGTTGAGCCAGAGCTCAACCCCGCAAGCACAAATATGTGTGCATAAATAGGTGAGTACACACACACACACACACACACACAAAGGTCGGAAATCAGTTGATTAGTCAACGGACGCATATAAAGACTGTGCAAGAGCTAGCAGCTCGATCTTGTAGGCAGAAATAAGAAACAATTATTTTCGAATCTGTACTCTAAAATGATCAACTCTGCGTTTCCGTGGCCCTTTTCCTTGAAGAAACACCAGTGCAGAGATTCTGACCATCACACCATTGTGTAAAAGCGTTGATTAATACATTTTTACCCGGCAGGAGGCGGTGGACTCGGCGGAGGAGGAGCTGCAGCTGAAGTGGGCCGCCTACACTATCCGCAACAAGGAGGTGCAACTGAAGGAGCGGCCGAGGCCTCACACCGTGCGCTGCGTCAAGCAGCTCTTTGAGGACCTCAACACTTCAGTCCATCACTTCCACGTCTGGCGGGTCCTTCGTTAGTTGCCTTCCCCCTACCCTCCTGTTGTGAAGGTATGGGTTTTCACCAGCTACATCTTCTACTAGTGCACGTGCACAAACGCTCGCCGTGCATTGGGCACGGAAATGGCCGTTCACTCGGACTAGGTTTGGTAACCCGTACTCGAAGCATCCCGTATTTATGCTCATTAGAGAGCCTAGGGCATCAGCATTCCAAATATGTTACAATGGCGATTGTAGCGCATTTGTGAAAATAGTTAAAGCATGTAGCAATTTATAACTGTAAGATTGAGGGAGACAGCGAGAGCGAAGGAGGCAGGGAAGAGGTCAGGAAGCCAGCCAGCCGCCGCCATTCCCAATGCAACCCAAACAGAGCCTGGGGGGATGCCACATTTGGGCACCAAGCAGGGAGACTTGTGATTGGCCAAGGAGGTATAGGCCGAGGTGCGCTTCACTCTGGCTAGTTTGAGAAGGACTGGTAAAAGCCGGCACTTCGCCGCCCTGGCATCAGGACGTCATTCTTCCATGGTCACTAGACTTGTAGGACGTGGATATCACTGGGTCGGCCAGCCAAGTGAAACTACTGTCTGTAGTGGCTGCTAGTACATCTTCACAACTGCGCAACGTCAACGTGGGTCCGCTTAGAATGTAGCAGAATCCGGGAACTCGTCGTATTTGCTTGTGATAGAAAGGAAGTGTATTTTATTTTCCGGCAGTGAGAAGTGGGTAAAACCATACGAGCAGAGTGTAACAGACTGTCGTAAGTCCCCATCTCCAGCCATTACCCGATTTCTTGTTAGTGTCACTTAGCAGTGGAGAGACCTGGGAATATCTTGACAGTGTTCAGGGCAGTTTTCCCATAGAATTTCATGGGAATTTCGGTAGACAGAGACGCTCACAGTGTTTGCCGCCATTTTATACAAACGCCACACTTCACCCTGTGGGAGGTGCAAAGCCGTCCTAGTGATTGGTGTATGAAATGAGCGGAGCAGTGTGAGACTCCACCCGGGTTACTCTAGCCTAGCCATTGCCGTTCTAAGAGTCTACAAGTTCTGCAGCAGTGTGAGTGTGCATGGCAGGAGGTGTGTGAGAGAGGCCGGTCGTATAATTAAGTACCCCCCTGTGTTGTATTGGTGATTTATATCTCTAAGTCTGAATTCGAGGTCAGGTGATCTACCCGCATTGTCTCTGTTAGCACCTGCTAAGTGAAGGGAAGTGCATTTTATTGATTTACATTTGTTCTGCCATGTTGCCTGAAATTATTATTGTTGTTCAATTGAGACTGCCTCTTGAGCTTAGAGCTGAATTCATAGCACCACACAACAAACTAAATACGTTGTGAGAATCCATGACCTACTCGTTAGATTCGCTTCAGCGATTTGCGAAGGTCGACTACCTAGTAAAAGGGATCTCAAACTTTTAGGTCTAGACGTTTGCTCGCACCTAGTCATTTGTTCATTGGTCTCTAGAGTGGGGAATGAGTTGCTTATTACACTTAGCGTGTTAGCTAAGCAAGTCCTTCCTCAGGAGGCCCATCTAGACTTTCAGTTTAAAGTTGACGAATGTAATACTAGAATAATCATGACGAAAAATCTCACACCTGCACTCTCCTTTGTAGGTGACCTTCAGGCACCTGGGTAGATGACCTCCATGCAGTTGGGTAGGTGACCTCCAGGCACCTGGGTAGGTGTCCACCAGGCACCTGGGTAGGTGACCTCCAGGCACCTGGGTAGGTGTCCACCAGGCACCTGGGTAGGTGACCTCCAGGCACCTGGGTAGGTGTCCACCAGGCACCTGGGTAGGTGACCTCCAGGCACCTGGGTAGGTGTCCACCAGGCACCTGGGTAGGTGACCTCCAGGCACCTGGGTAGGTGTCCACCAGGCACCTGGGTAGGTGACCTCCAGGCACCTGGGTAGGTGACCACCAGGCACCTGGGTAGGTGACCTCCAGGCACCTGGGTAGGTGACCTCCAGGCACCTGGGTAGGTGACCTCCAGGCACCTGGGTAGGTGACCTCCAGGCACCTGGGTAGGTGACCTCCAGGCACCTGGGTAGGTGACCTCCAGGCACCTGGGTAGGTGACCTCCAGGCACCTGGGTAGGTGACCTCCAGGCACCTGGGTAGGTGACCTCCAGGCACCTGGGTAGGTGACCTCCAGGCACCTGGGTAGGTGACCTCCAGGCACCTGGGTAGGTGACCTCCAGGCACCTGGGTAGGTGACCTCCAGGCACCTGGGTAGGTGACCTCCAGGCACCTGGGTAGGTGACCTCAAGGCACCTGGGTATGTGACCTCCAGGCACCTGGGTAGGTGACCTCCAGGCACCTGGGTATGTGACCTCAAGGCACCTGGGTAGGTGACCTCAAGGCACCTGGGTATGTGACCTCCAGGCACCTGGGTAGGTGACCTCAAGGCACCTGGGTAGGTGACCTCCAGGCACCTGGGTAGGTGACCTCAAGGCACCTGGGTAGGTGACCTCCAGGCACCTGGGTAGGTGACCTCCAGGCACCTGGGTATGTGACCTCCAGGCACCTGGGTAGGTGACCTCAAGGCACCTGGGTAGGTGACCTCCAGGCACCTGGGTAGGTGACCTCCAGGCACCTGGGTAGGTGACCTCCAGGCACCTGGGTAGGTGACCTCCAGGCACCTGGGTAGGTGACCTCCAGGCACCTGGGTAGGTGACCTCCAGGCACCTGGGTAGGTGACCTCCAGGCACCTGGGTAGGTGACCTCCAGGCACCTGGGTAGGTGACCTCCAGGCACCTGGGTAGGTGACCTCCAGGCACCTGGGTAGGTGACCTCCAGGCACCTGGGTAGGTGACCTCCAGGCACCTGGGTAGGTGACCTCCAGGCACCTGGGTAGGTGACCTCCAGGCACCTGGGTAGGTGACCTCCAGGCACCTGGGTAGGTGACCTCCAGGCACCTGGGTAGGTGACCTCAAGGCACCTGGGTATGTGACCTCCAGGCACCTGGGTAGGTGACCTCAAGGCACCTGGGTAGGTGACCTCCAGGCACCTGGGTAGGTGACCTCCAGGCACCTGGGTAGGTGACCTCCAGGCACCTGGGTAGGTGACCTCCAGGCACCTGGGTAGGTGACCTCCAGGCACCTGGGTAGGTGACCTCCAGGCACCTGGGTAGGTGACCTCCAGGCACCTGGGTAGGTGACCTCAAGGCACCTGGGTAGGTGACCTCCAGGCACCTGGGTAGGTGACCTCAAGGCACCTGGGTAGGTGACCTCCAAGGCACCTGGTAGGTGACCTTCAGGCACTTCTCTCTCTCTCTCCTCTCTCTCTCTCTATCGCCTCTCTCTCTCTCTCTCTCTCTCTCTCTCTCTCTTCTCTCTCTCTCTCTCTCCTCTCTCTCTCTCTCTCTCTCTCGCTCTCTCTCTCTCAATCACTCTCTCTCATCTTTCTCTCTCCCCCCCTCCTCTCTCTCTCCCCCCTCTCACCCACCCCCCCTCAATCTCTCTCATAAGGAGAAAACATGACAGGGAGACAAACTCGGGGGACAAGCACAGGAGAACAACTATGACGGGAACAAGCTCAGAGGAAGAGGAAGGGGAAGGACAGGAAGCTTGAATTAGGGACACAATCGAACACATGTGGAGTGAATTCAGGGAAGGACTGAGGGTAATGAAGGAGACAGTATCCAACCTGCAGAATGAACTGAAGGCAGCAAAGGAGGAAATAAAAAGCCTGCAAGAGAATCCTACCCAACACCAAACGCAAACCATTCTGCAGGGAGATGGTAATGTTCCTGCTGAGGGGAATCTTACAATACAACCCTCATTGCAGAATTGTTTAAAATGAACCTTGAAGCTAGGTCTGCAGTAAGGGAAGTTGCCATGGAAGTGGCTTCTTCTCAGGAAGCAGCTAGATATACAGGTACGGCTGATAGAGAGAAAATGAGCAGTAGTAGTAGCAGGCGTTAGGAGCAAAACAGGGACCAGTCCAAAGGAGCGGAGAGATAAGGACAAAAGCATAGTTACCGAGATCATTAAAGAGGTACAGATGGAGAGGGCTGACGAAAATATTGAAAAAGATTTCAGGTTTAGAAAGTACAACAAGGACAGAGACCATTTGATAAAGGTGGTATTCATGAGCGAGAACAAGAAAGAGGACCTGTCAGCTAGGAAGAGCGGTCTAGCAAATGTTCAGAAGATCAAAAATGTATTCCTGCAGAGGGATATGATAAGGCACTAGAGACTGAGGGCAGCAGAAAGGAGGAGAGAGCGCAGGGAGAAGGAAAGGAATCAAAGAACCACAACCCCGAACTCTACAATCCTAGAGGGGAGGGGGGAACCCTCCACACACAGTTCAACAGCCACAGGGAGTGGAGCACCACCCCCACATTCTACCCAATAGACATCCTACCTGCCCCATCCCCGACAGCTCAACACTGAGTGACCACCGAGGGCACCCCTCCCACCACTCACCCCCCTCCCCAAGGTCCTCCCTCCTCCCCACCCCCAAGATCTCCCTTCTCCCACATGTCCTACTGTCTCCCCCACCCCCAAGCCCACCGTTCTCCCACACCCCCTTATCCCTCCACTCTCCCCCACCCCCCTGAGCAATCCCTTCCCCATACTCCATAAACCCTCCTCTCTTCCTCACCCATCTCAGCCCCCTTCCCCCCATGACCCCAAGACCTCCCCTCTTCTTCTGCCCCCCAAGCTCCCTCGTCTCCCCCATACCACCAAGACCTTCTTCCCCCATACCCCTCCAAGCCTCCCATCTCCCACACTCCTCCAAGCCTCCCCTCTCACCCCCCCCCAACCCTTTCCCTCTCACCTTCCCCCNAGGGTAGATAAAGATAAACTGTTTAACACAGGGGGTACTCGAACAAGAGGTACACAGGTGGAAACTAAGTACTAAAATGAGTCACAGGGACGTTAGAAAGAACTTTTTCAGTGTTACCGTCAATCAAATGGTGTACAGATTCCTGAGCCTACTGAGCTCTATCATATCTTACATTTGAAACTATGTATGGAGTCAGCCTTCACCACATCACTTCCTAGTGCATTCCATTTGTTAACTACTCTGACACTGAAAAACGTCTTTCTAAGTCTCTGTGGTTCATTTGCGTACTAAGTTTCCACCTGTGTCTCCTTGTTCGTGTCCACCCGTGCTAAAGACTTTGTCTTTGTCCACCCTGTCAATTCCCCCTGAAATTTGGTAGGTGGTTATCATGATTTCCCTTACTCTTCTGTTTTCCAGGGACGTGAGGTTTTGCTCCTTTAGCCTTTCCTCGTAGCTCATACCTCTCAGTTTCGTGACGAATCTGGTGGTATACCGCTGAATCTTCTCCAACTTTGTCTTATGTTAACTAGGTATGGGACTCCACGCTGGAGCTGCATATTCCAGGATTGGTCTGACATAAGTGGTATACAGGGTCCTGAACGACTCCTTACACAAGTTTTAAAGTCAATTCTTATGTTGGCCAGTCTAGCGCTGATGATATCCTTTTGATGTGGGCCTCTAGGGGACAGGTTCGGTGTAATATCAACCCCCAGATCTTTCTCTCTATTTGACTCTTGCAGGATTTCACTTCTCAGATGGTTCCTTGTGTTCAGCCTTTTGCTCACTTCGCATAATTTCATTACTTTACATTTCCTGAGTTGAACTTTATCTTCTTGACGTTATCTTGAGATGATTTCGGGGCTTTAGTGTCCCCGCGGCCCGGACCTCGACCAGGCCTCCACCCCCAGGAAGCAGCCCGTGACAGCTGACTAACACCCAGGTACCTATTTTACAGCTAGGTATCAGGGGCATAGGGTGAAAGAAACTCTGCCCAGTGTTTCTCGCCAGCGCCTGAGATCGAACCCAGGACCACAGGATCACAAGTCCAGCGTGCTGTCCGCTCGGCCCACCGGCTCCCTTTAGTAGTTATTTTTTAGACCATTTCACCAGTTTGTCCAGATCGTCCTGTAGTCTCTGTCTGTCTTCATATGTCTTGATTCTTCTCATAATTTTTGCATCATCGGCATACATTGAGAGGAATGAGTCTATACCCTCTTGAATTTCGTTTACATATATTAGAAACAGGATGGGTCCAAGTACAGAGCCCTGTGGGACTCCGCTGGTAACATCTCACCACGCTGGTGTTTCCCCTTCACAGTTACTTGCTGTTTCCTGTTGCTTAGATATTCCCTTATCCACTGGAGCACCTTATATTTTACTCCTGCCTGTTGCTCCAACTTTTGTAACAGCCTTTTATGGGGTACTGTGTCAAAGGCTTTCTGACAGTCAAAGAAAATAAAGTCTGCCTACCCTTCTCTATCTTGCCTATTTTTTGTTGATTGGCTATAGAATTCTATTAATCAGTGAGGCATGATTTACCATCTCCGAACCCATGCTGGTGGTGTGTTACAAAGCTTATTTACCTCCAGATGCTCAACAAGCCATTTTCTTGCGATCTTCTCCGTCACCTTGCATGGTATACAAGTTAGGGGAACTAGCCTGTAGTTCAGTGCCTCTTGCCTATCACCCTTTTTTGCATATTGGAATTACATTAGCTGTCTTCCAGCTTTTTGGTAGGTCTCCTGTTTCCAGTGACCTGCTATACACCATAGAGAGTGGCACACTTAGTGCTTCTGCGCCTTCTTTTAGAATCCACGGTTAGATTCTGTTATGTTCAACAGCCTTTGTCACATTCAGCTCCAACAGATTCCTTTTGACCTCATCACTGATGAGGTCAAATTCCTCCAAGGTTGCTTGGTTTGCCTCTTCCTCATTTAGTGCAGGGACTTCTCCTTGTTCTTTTGCGAAGACCTGAAATCTATTGTTGAGTTCTTCACACACCTCCTTGTCATTCTCTGTGTATCTATTCTCTCCTTTTCTCAGTTTCATCACTTGTTCCTTCACCGCTGTTTTCCTCCTGATGTGGCTGTGGAGCAATTTGGGTTGGGTCTTAACTTTACTCGGGATGTCATTTTCATGCTGTCTCTCTGCTTCTCTCCTTACTCTGAAGTTCTCATTTCTTGCATTTTGGTATCTCTCCCTGCTCTCTGGTGTTGTTATTCCTGTAGTTTCTCCATGTTCTTTGACTCAGTTGCTTTGCTGCCTTACAATCCTGGTTGAACCATGGATGTTCAACTGTTGCTTTTCGTTTTTCTCCTTTTGGACCGGGATAAACCTATCTGCCACTTCATGGCACTTCTGGGTGACATAGTCCATCATATCCAGTACAGTCTTCTCTCTGAGTTCTGTTTCCCATGGTATTCCCCCTTAGGTAGTTCCTCATCTCGTCATATTTTCCTCTCTGGTGATTCAGCTTTTCCCTTTCGATCCCATCCATGGATAGGTTTTCCCTACCACCACCAGATATTCAAATGTCAATGCACTATAGTCACTCATTCCTATGGGGGCTTCAAATTTAACTTCCCTTATTTCTGACTCATTCAAGGTGTATATCAGGTCGGGTCTAGCTGGTTCGTCATTGCCTCTCATTCTTGCAGATTCCCTGACTTGCTGGCGCAGAAAGTTCCTTGTTGCCACTTCCAAGAGTTTAGCTCTCCATGTATCTGCACCGCCATGTGGGACCCCATTCTCCCAGTCTATCTTTCCATGGTTGAAATCGTCACAATTAAGAGTCTGGAGCCATTCCTGCAGGCAAGTGAAGCTACTCTCTGTATTATATTATTGGTTTCCATGTTGTTCCTATCAAACTCCTGGGTCTGGGTTTCCTGTAATTTAGTGGTGGGTTGTAAATGACTATTCTATTAAATGTAAATGACCACTATTATCTTAGGTCCACCCATTGTCATAGTTCCTGATATTTAATCTCTGAATCCGTCACAGCCCGAAATTTCCATTTCATCAAAACTCCAGTCCTTCCTTATCAGCAAGGCCACTCCTGTAGGGAGGTAGGGTGGGGGATGGAGGGCTTGGAGGGCTTAGGTCTTGCCCAGGCCTGCTTGGGACAGGAAGAAGTCCTGGGGGGGGGGGCATGGAGTGCTTGGGGTGTGGGGGCAGAGATTGTTTGGGGTAAGGGCATGCCCTCCTGTGGTGTAGTTAACCGGGGTTTGGGGTGTAACCCCGTGTGTCCCAGTGTGTCCTCACGTGTCTCCGTGTGTCCTCGCGTGTCCCCGTGTGTCGCTGTGGGTCCTCGCGTGGCCCTGTGTGTCTTTCACTTAGTTGTATTCACTTAGTTGTATTTTACGGGGGTTGAGCTTTGCTCTTTCGGCCCGCCTCTCAACTGTCAATCAACTGTTTACTAACTACACTAACTACTTTTTTTTTTTTTTTTTTTTTCACACCACACACACACACACACACACACACCCCAGGAAGCAGCCCGTGACAGCTGACTAACTCCCAGGTACCTATTTACTGCTAGGTAACAGGGGCATTCAGGGTGAAAGAAACTTTGCCCATTTGTTTCTGCCGGGTGCGGGAATCGAACCCGCGCCACAGAATTACAAGTCCTGCACGCTATCCACCAGGCTACCAGGCCCCCTGCGTGTCTCTTTGCGTGGTTTTGTGTGTCCTCGTATGGCAACTTGTGTCCTCACGTGGCCAATTGTGTCCATTGTGTCCTCGCATGTCCAAGTGTGTCTCCTTGTGTCCTCCCGTGTCCCCGTATGTCCCCGTATGTCCTCGCGTGTCCCCCTTGTGTCCTCATGTGGCACTGTGTGTGTCCTTGCACGGCCCTGTGTGTCCTTGCGTAGCCCCTTGTGACCTCGAGTGTCCCAGTATGTCAACGCATGTCCACGTGTGTCCTCGCATGTTCCCTCGTGTCTCCACGTATCCTCGTGTGGCCCCTTGTGTCCTTGCATGTACCCTTGAGTTCTCGAGTGTCCCCGTGTGTCCTCGTGTATCTCCCGCGTGTTCTCATGTGTGTCCTTTTGTGTCCCCGAGTGTTCTCGCGTGTCCCCTTGTGTACTCAACTGTCCCCGTGTGTCCTCACGTGTTCCCCCATGTGTCATAGCATGGCCCCGTGCCTTGTGTGTCTTCGCATGGCCCCATGTGTCCTCGCATAGCCCCGTGTGTCCTCATGTAACCTTGTGTGTCCTCGCGTGTCCCTGTATGTCCTCACGTCATCCCGTGTGTCCTCGCGTGTCTCCTTGTGTCCTCGAGTGTCCCCGTGTGTTCTCGCGTGTCTCCATATGTCCTCGCATGTTCCCCGTGTGTCCTCGCGTTTCCCCGACTGTCCTCGCGTGTCCCCGTGTGTCCTCGCGTGTCCCCGTGTGTCCTCGCGTGTCCCCCTTATGTCCTCGCGTGTTCCCCTTGTGTCCTTGCGTGTCTCCGTGTGTGTCCTCGCGTGTACCCTTGTGCCCTCACATGGCCCCGTATGTCCTTGCATGGCCCCGTATGTCCTCGCATGGCCCCTTGTGTCCTCACATAGCTCCCTTGTGTCCTTGCATGTCTCCCTTGTGTCCTCGCATGTCCCCTTGTGTCGTCGCATGGCCCCGTGTGTCCTCGCATAGCCCTGTGTCCTCGCATGGCCCATGTGTCCTCGCATGGTCTCTTGTGTCCTCGCATGGCCACGTATGTCCTCGTGTGGCCCTGTGTGTCCTCGCATGGCCACGTATGTCCTCGTGTGGCCCTGTGTGTCCTCGCATGGCCCCCATGTGTCCTTGCGTGGCCCTGTATGTCCTGGTGTAGACCCGTGTGTCGTCGCATGACCCAGAGTGTCCTCGTGTGGCCCTGTGTGTCCTTGTGTGTCTCCTTGTGTCCTCGCATGGCCCCGTGTGACCTCGCATGGCCCTGTGTGTTCTCGCATTGCCCATGTAACCTCGCATGGCTCCTTGTGTCCTCGCATGACCCCGTGTGTCCTCGTGTGGTCCCTTGTGTCCTAGCATGGCCTCGTGTGTCTTTGTGTGACCCCCGTAAGTCCTCTCGTGGCCTTTTGTGTTCTCGCATGGCGCCTGTAAGCCCTTACGTGGCTCCTTGTGTCCTCGCATCGCATGCCCCGTGTGTCCTTGCTAGGTCCCGTGTGTCCTCGCGTGTCCCCGTGTGTACTCAAGTGGCCCTGTGTGTCCTCGCGTTGCCCTGTGTGTCCTCGCATGACCCCGTGTGTCCCCGAGTGGCCCTGTGTGTCCTCGTGTTCGCACGTGTGTCCTCGTGTGGCCCCGTGTGTCCTCGCGTGTCCCCTTGTGTCCTCGCATTACCCAGTGTGTCCTTGCATGCCCTCCTGTGTCCTCGTGTGTCTCCCTTGTGTCCTCGCGTGGTACCATATGCCCTCGTGTGACCCAGGGCGTCCTCGTGTGGAACCGTGTGTCGCCACGTGTCCCCTTGTTTCCTTTCGTTTCCCGTTGAGTCCTCACGACTCCCCTTGTGTCCTTGTGTGTCCCCTTGTGACCTCGTGTTTCCTCTTGTGTCCTTGCGTGTCCCCTTGTGTCCTCGCGTGTCTTCTTGTGTCCTCGCGTGTTCCCTTGCGTCCTCACGTGTCCCCTGTGTCCTCCCGTGTCCCTTTGTGTCCTCGGGTGGCCCCATATGTCCTCGTGAGACTCCGGGTGTCCTCGCTTGTCCCCCTTGTGTCCTCGCATTGCCCAGTGTATCCTCGCATGCCCTCTTGTGTCCTCGTGTGTCCCCTTACGTCCTCGCGTTTCCCCTTTTGTCCTCACGAGTCCCCATGTGTCCTCGTGCGTCCCCTTGTGACCTGGCGTTTCCCTTTGTGTCCTCGCGTGTCCCTTGTGTCCTCGCGTGTCCTCTTGTGTCCTCGCGTGCCGCATTGTGTCCTCGCGTGTCCTTGTGTCCTCTCATGTCCCCGTGTGTCCTCGAGTGTCCCCGTGTGTCCCCGCGCGTCCCTGCGCGTCCCTGCGTGTCCCCGCGTGACCCCTTGTGTCCTTGCGTGTCTGCGTGTGTCCTCGCGTGTCCACTAGTGTCCTCGCATGGCCCCTTGCGTCCTCGTGTGACCACGTGAGCCCTCGTGTGCCCCCCGTTTCTCCTCTCGGGGGCCCTGCGTGGCCTCGCGAGTCCCCCTTCTGTCCTCGCGTGTCCCCGTGTGTACTCGCGTGTCGCCGTGTGTCCTCGTGTAGCCTCTTCTGTCCTTGCATGGCCCCGTGAGTCCTCGTGTTGCCCCCGTGTGTCCTCGCATGACCCTGTGTGTCCTTGCATAGCCTCGTGTGTCTTCGTGTGTCCCCGTATATCCTCGTGTGGCCCCTTGTGTCCTTGCATGGCCCCGTGTGTCCTCGAGTGGACCCGTGTGTCGTCGCATGATCCAGTGTGCTCTCGTGTGGCCCCATGCGTCCTCGGGAGTCTCCTTGTGTCCTCGCATGGCCCTGTGGGACCTCGCATCGCTCTGTGTGTCCTCGCATTGCCCAGTCTGTCTTTGCATGCCCTCTTGTGTCCTCGTGTGTCCCTTTGTGTCTTTACGTGTCCCCTTGTTTCCTCGCGTGTCCCCTTGTGTTCTCGCCTGGCCCCATATGTCCTCGTTTGACCCCGGGTGTCCTCGTGTGTCACCGTGTGTTCTCACGTGTCCCCTTGTTTCCTCGCATTTCCCCTTGTGTCCTCGCTTGCCTCCTTGTGTCCTCACGTGTCCCTTGTGTCCTCCCGTGCCCCTTTGTGTCCTCGTGTGTCCCCCTTATGTCCTCGCGTGTCCCATTGTGTCCTCGTGTGTTTCCTAGTGTCCTCGCGTGTCCCCTTGTGTCCTCGCATGGCCCCGTGTCTCTTCGAGTGGCCCTGTGTGTCCTCGCAAGGCCCCTGTATGTCCTCGCGTGTCCCCGTATGTCCCAGTGTGTCCTCGCGTGGCCCCGTGTATCCTGTTGTATCCCCGTATGTCCATGCGTTTCTCCCTTGTATCATCACGTGTCCTCTTGTGTCCTCGCGTGGCCCTTTGTGTTCTCCCCTGTCCGCGTGTGTCCTCGCGTGTCCACTTATGTCCTCGCATGGCCCCTTGTGTCATCGCATGGCCACGTGTGTCCTCGCGTGCCCCGCGTTTCTCCTCTTGTGGCCCCGCGTGTACTCGCGTGTCCCCCTTCTGTCCTCGCGTGTCCCCGTGTGTCCTCGCGTGTCGCCGTGTGTCCTCGCATGGCCCTGAGTATCCTAGCATAGCCTCGTGTGTGTATTAGCGTGTTCCCGTGTGTCCTCGCATGCCCCCGTGTGTCCTCGCATGGCCCCTTGTGTCCTCTCATGGCCTCGTGTGGCCCCTTGTATCCACGCATCTCATTGCCCCGTGTGTTCTCGCATGGTCCCGTGTGTCATCGCGTGGTTCCGTGTGTCCTTGCATGGCTCCTTGAATCTTCGTGTGGCCCCGTGTTTCCTCGTGTGGCCACTTTTGACGTCGCATGGCTCCGTGTGTCATTGAGTGGCCCCGATTGTCCTCGCATTGCCCCGTGCGTCCTCGCGTGACCCCTTGTGTCCTTGCATGGCCCCGTGTGTATTCGTGTGGTCGCATTTGTCCTCGCGTGTCTCATTGTGTCCTCGCATGTATCTGTGTGTCCTCGCTTGGCCCCATGTGTCCTCGCATGGCCCATGTGTCCACGCATGGCCTTGTGTGTCTTTGCGTGGCCCCTAATGTTCTCACATGTCCCCGTGTGTCCTCGCATGGCCTCATGTATCTTCGCGAGGCCCTTTGTGTCCTCGCATGACCCTGTGTGTCCTCGTATAGGCCTGTGTGTCCTCACGTCGCCCCGTGTGTCCTCGCGTTTCCTTTTTTGTTCTCGTGTGTCCTCGTGTGTCCCTTTGTGTCTTCGCATGACCCCCTTGTGTCCTCGCGTGGCCCCGTGTCTCCTCGCGTTACTCCGTGGGTACTCGCGTATCCCCTTTGTGTCTTCGCGTGTCCCCTTGTGTCCTCGCGTGTCCCTCTTTTATCCTCGCGTGTCCCCGTGTGTCCTTGCGTGTCGTCGTGTGTCCTCGCGTGGCCACTTGTGTCCTCGCGTGTCCCCGTGTGTCTTCGTGTGGCTCCGTGTGTCCTCGTTTGTCCACTGTGTGGCCTCGGATTGCCCCGTGTGTCCTCGCGTGACCTTGTGTGTCCATGCGTGTTCCCTTGTGTCCTCGCGTGTCCCCTTGTGTCCTCGTATGGCCAATTGTGTCCTCGCTTGTCCCTTGTGTCCTCGCTTGTCTCCTTGTGTCCTCGCTTGTCTCCTTGTGTCCTCGCCTGTCCTCTTGTGTCCTCGCGTGTCCTCGCTTGTCCCCTTGTGTCCTCGCGTGTCCCCTTGTGTCCTCGCGTGTCCCCTTGTGTCCTCGCGTGTCTCTTTGTGTCCTTGGTTGTCCCCTTGTGTCCTCGCCTGTCCTTGCGTCCCCTTGTATCCTCGCGTGTTCCCTTGTGTCCTCGCGTGGCCCACTGTGTCCTCGCATGGCCGTGTGTCCTCGCGTGGGCCTGCGTTTCCTCGCGTGGCCTTTCTTGTCCTCTCATTACCCCGTGTGTCCTCGTGTGGCCTCGTGTGTCCTCGCATGGCCCCTTGTGTCCTCGCGTGTCCCCTTGTGTCCTCTCGTGGCCCGTGTGTCGTTGGCCCCGGTTGTCCTCGCGTGGCCCCTTGTGTCCTCGTATGGCCCCGTGTTTCCTCGTGTGGCCCCGTTTTTCCTCGTATGCCCTGTGTGTCCTCGCATGGCCCCGTGTGTCCTCGCGTGTCTCCGTGTGTCCTCGCGTGGCCCGTGTCTCTCTGTGTGGCCCCGTGTGTCCTCGTGTGGCCTCGTGTGTCCTCGTGTGGCCCCGTGTGTCCTCGTGTGGCCCCGTGAGTCCTCGCATAGCCCCGTATGTCTTCGTGTGACCCCGTGTGCACCTCGTGTGGCCCCGTGTGTCCTCGTGTGTCTTCGCGTGTTCCCGCGTGTCCTCGCATAGCCCCGTGTGTCCTCGTGGTTCCTCGAGTGACCCCGTGTGTCCTCGCGCGGCCCCGCGGGTCTTCGAATGTCCTCTTGTGTCTCTATGTGTCCTCGCATGGTCCTGTGTGTCCTCGCGTGTCCCCGTGTGTCCTCATGTGTCCTTTTGGTGTTTTCGTGTGTCACCTTGTGTCCTTGAGTCTTCTCTTGTGTCCTCGCGTGTCCCCGTGTGTCCTCGCATTTCTCCGTGCGTGTGGGTGTCCCTGTCATCAACGCAAGGGGACACGGAGCCTATTGCACGACGGTGTCGTCGGGGCAAATGACTTCCAATTACCAGACAGGCGCAAGGCACGTCTGGGAGCCGGGGAAAGACTGTACGAGTTTCCGGGTCTTGTTGGGCTGAAGTGTCAAGGCTTTCCGTGGTCCTGGCACGCCGGGCCAGTACGCCGCCGCTGACTAGAATATAAGAATTTTCACACCCGAGGCAGAGAATAGGAATGAGGCCGTTGGTGGCGTGTTGCGTTGACTACGTGTTGAGTTTTAGCGATGAGTCAATGGGGGTTGATGTGCCTGATGAGGGAGTATGAGTGTGAGGCACAATGGGTAAAAAAAAAACTTCTGTGACTACATAAAAGGTACCATAGCAACTGGAGGACAAAAAATTATAGTCGTAATCATATATAACCCACCACCAAATGACAGAAGGCCCAGACAGGAATATGATGGAAACAACTTGGCCACCATTAACATAATAGAGAGAGCAGCTTTTCTCGCTAGCAGGAATGGATCTGGACTATTAATCATGGGAGAATTCAACCATGGGAAGATAATTGGGAGAACAGAGACCCACATTGAGGACCAGATTAATGGAGAGCTAAGCTGCTGGACGCGGCAACATGAAACCTTCTAAGCCAACAAGTCAAGGGACCAACAAAAATGAGAGGGGAAGATGAACCAGCCATGCTTCATTTGATATTTACCATAAATGAGTGGGATATAAGAGAAGTTAAGTTTGAAGCCCCCTTGGGAATGAGTGATCACAGTGTACTGATCTTTGAGTACTTGATAGAGCTAGGATTTATCTCCCCCAAAAAAGAACCTGGAAACAAAAAGCTGGCATTCCGAAAGGGGAATTATGTACAGATGAGAAGTTTCCTAGGGATATACCTTGGGACACAGACCTCAGAGCTAAGTCTGTACAAGATATGATGGCAGTAAACAGGTTTATCCCGGTCCAAAAGGAAAAATCTGAGAAGCAAAAGAAGAGTCCATGGTATAATAGGGCATGTGTGGAAGCAAAGGAACTAAACAAACGGGCGTGGAGGAACTTCCGAAATAACAGAACACCAGAAAGCAGAGAGAGAGAGATACCAGAGAACGAGGAAGGAGTATGTAAATGTGAAAAGAGAAGCGGAGAAAATTTATGAAAATGATTTTGCAAACAGAGCCAAGACTGAACCAAAGCTACTCCACAGTCATATCAGAAGGAAGACAACAGTGAAAGAAGAGGTAATGAAACTTAAAACAGGCGAGTACAGGTATACAGAGAATGACAAAGAGGTGCATGAAAAAATCAACAAGAGGTTCCAGGAGGTCTTCACAATAGAACAAGGTGAGGTCATTGCGCTAGGAGTGGGGGCAGTAAACCAGGCGATCTTAGAAGAGTTCGAAATTACGAGAGATGAGGTCAAGAAACACCTGTTGGATCTGGATGTGAGAGAGGCTGTTGGTCCAGACGGGATCTCACCATGGGTATTGAAAGAGTGTGCAGAGGCACTTTGCTTGCCACTCTCCATAGTGTAGAGGTCAGTGGAGACGGGAGACCTACCAGAAATTTGAAAGACGGCTAATGTGGTCCCAATATACAAAAAGGGTGACAGAGAAGAGGCACTGAACTACAGGCCAGTGTCCTTAACTTGTATACCATACAAGTGATGGAGAAAATCGTGAAAAAATCTAGTAACACATCTGGAGAGGTTATCTTCTATCTTGAAGTTATCTTGAGATGATTTGGGGGCTTTAGTGTCCCCGCGGCCCGGTCCTCGACCAGGCCTCTACCCCCAGGAAGCAGCCGGTGACAGCTGCCTAACTCCCAGGCACCTATTTACTGCTAGGTAACAGGGGCATCAGGGTGAAAGAAACTCTGCCCATTGTTTCTCGCCGGCGCCCGGGATCGAACCCGAGACCACGGGATCACACGTCCAGTGTTCTGTCCGCTCAGCCGCCGGCTCCCTCGGGGGAGAGAAGGGACTTCGTGACAAATCGCCAACATGGGTTCAGGGAGGGTAAATCTTGCCTTACTGGCTTAAATAGAATTCTACGACTAGTTAACAAAGATTAAGCAAGAAAGAGAAGGCTGGGCGGATTCCATTTTTTTGGACTGTCGGAAAGCCTTTGACACAGGACCCCATAAGAGGCTGGTACATAAGCTGGAGAGACAGGCAGGAGTAACTGGTCAGGTGCTCCAGTGGATAAGGTAGTACCTAAGCAATAGGAAGCAGAGAGTTACAGTGAGGAGTGAGATTGGCGTAAAGTCACCAGTGGAGTCCGACAGGGCTCTGTACTCGGTCCTATTCTGTTTCTGATATACATAAATAATCTCCAGGAGGGTATAGACCCATTCCTCTCAATGTTTGCTGACGATGCCAAAATTATGGGAAGGATTAAGACAGAGCAGGACTGTTTTAGGCGTCAAGTTATCCTCTTGATGTTATCAAGAGGATAACATCAGCGGCATATGCCAGTTTGGCTAACATAAGAACGGCCTTTAGAAACTTGTGTAAGGAATCTTTCAGAACATTATATACCACATATGTCAGGCCAATCCTGGAGTATGCGGCTCCAGCATGGAGTTCATATCTAGTCTAGCATAAGACTAAACTGGAAGAGGTTCAAAGGTTCAAAGATCGGGTACTAATCTGTTTGCAACTAGACTAGTACCCGAACTGAGGGGTATGAGCTACGAGGAGAGACTACGGGAATTAAACCTCACGTTGCTGGAAGACAGAAGAGTTAGGGGGGACATGATCACCACATTCAAGATTCTCAGAAGAATTGATAGGGTAGATAAAGACAGACTATTTAACACAAGGGGCACACACACTAGGGGACACAGGTGGAAACTGAGTGCCCAAATGAGCCACAGAGATATTAGAAAGAACATATTTAAAGTCAGAGTGGTTGACAAATAGAATGCATTAGGAAGTGATGTGGCTGACTCCATACACAGTTTCAAGTGTAGATATGATACAGCCCAATAGGCTCAAGAGCTCAAGGAGTTGAGCCAGAACTCAACCCCGCAAGCACAAATATGTGTGCATAAATAGGTGAGTACACACACACACACACACACACAAAGGTCGGAAATCAGTTGATTAGTCAACGGACGCATATAAAGACTGTGCAAGAGCTAGCAGCTCGATCTTGTAGGCAGAAATAAGAAACAAATATTTTCGAATCTGTACTCTAAAATGATCAACTCTGCGTTTCCGTGGCCCTTTTCCTTGAAGGAACACCAGTGCAGAGATTCTGACCATCACACCATTGTGTAAAAGCGTTGATTAATACATTTTTACCCGGCAGGAGGCGGTGGACTCGGCGGAGGAGGAGCTGCAGCTGAAGTGGGCCGCCTACACTATCCGCAACAAGGAGGTGCAACTGAAGGAGCGGCCAAGGCCTCACACCGTGCGCTGCGTCAAGCAGCTCTTTGAGGACCTCAACACTTCAGTCCATCACTTCCACGTCTGGCGGGTCCTTCGTTAGTTGCCTTCCCCCTACCCTCCTGTTGTGAAGGTATGGGTTTTCACCAGCTACATCTTCTACTAGTGCACGTGCACAAACGCTCGCCGTGCATTGGGCACGGAAATGGCCGTTCACTCGGACTAGGTTTGGTAACCCGTACTCGAAGCATCCCGTATTTATGCTCATTAGAGAGCCTAGGGCATCAGCATTCCAAATATGTTACAATGGCGATTGTAGCGCATTTGTGAAAATAGTTAAAGCATGTAGCAATTTATAACTGTAAGATTGAGGGAGACAGCGAGAGCGAAGGAGGCAGGGAAGAGGTCAGGAAGCCAGCCAGCCGCCGCCATTCCCAATGCAACCCAAACAGAGCCTGGGGGGATGCCACATTTGGGCACCAAGCAGGGAGACTTGTGATTGGCCAAGGAGGTATAGGCCGAGGTGCGCTTCACTCTGGCTAGTTTGAGAAGGACTGGTAAAAGCCGGCACTTCGCCGCCCTGGCATCAGGACGTCATTCTTCCATAGTCACTAGACTTGTAGGACGTGGATATCACTGGGTCGGCCAGCCAAGTGAAACTACTGTCTGTAGTGGCTGCTAGTACATCTTCACAACTGCGCAACGTCAACGTGGGTCCGCTTAGAATGTAGCAGAATCCGGGAACTCGTCGTATTTGCTTGTGGTAGAAAGGAAGTGTATTTTATTTTCCGGCAGTGAGAAGTGGGTAAAACCATACGAGCAGAGTGTAACAGACTGTCGTAAGTCCCCATCTCCAGCCATTACCCGATTTCCTGTTAGTGTCACTTAGCAGTGGAGAGACCTGGGAATATCTTGACAGTGTTCAGGGCAGTTTTCCCATAGAATTTCATGGGAATTTCGGTAGACAGAGACGCTCACAGTGTTTGCCGCCATTTTATACAAACGCAACACTTCACCCTGTGGGAGGTGCAAAGCCGTCCTAGTGATTGGTGTATGAAATGAGCCGAGCAGTGTGAGACTCCACCCGGGTTACTCTAGCCTAGCCATTGCCGTTCTAAGAGTCTACAAGTTCTGCAGCAGTGTGAGTGTGCATGGCAGGAGGTGTGTGAGAGAGGCCGGTCGTATAATTAAGTACCCCCCTGTGTTGTATTGGTGATTTATATCTCTAAGTCTGAATTCGAGGTCAGGTGATCTACCCGCATTGTCTCTGTTAGCACCTGCTAAGTGAAGGGAAGTGCATTTTATTGATTTACATTTGTTCTGCCATGTTGCCTGAAATTATTATTGTTGTTCAATTGAGACTGCCTCTTGAGCTTAGAGCTGAATTCATAGCACCACACAACAAACTAAATACGTTGTGAGAATCCATGACCTACTCGTTAGATTCGCTTCAGCGATTTGCGAAGGTCGACTACCTAGTAAAAGGGATCTCAAACTTTTAGGTCTAGACGTTTGCTCGCACCTAGTCATTTGTTCATTGGTCTCTAGAGTGGGGAATGAGTTGCTTACTACACTTAGCGTGTTAGCTAAGCAAGTCCTTCCTCAGGAGGCCCATCTAGACTTTCAGTTTAAAGTTGACGAATGTAATACTAGAATAATCATGACGAAAAATCTCACACCTGCACTCTCCTTTGTAGGTGACCTTCAGGCACCTGGGTAGATGACCTCCATGCAGTTGGGTAGGTGACCTCCAGGCACCTGGGTAGGTGTCCACCAGGCACCTGGGTAGGTGACCTCCAGGCACCTGGGTAGGTGTCCACCAGGCACCTGGGTAGGTGACCTCCAGGCACCTGGGTAGGTGTCCACCAGGCACCTGGGTAGGTGACCTCCAGGCACCTGGGTAGGTGTCCACCAGGCACCTGGGTAGGTGACCTCCAGGCACCTGGGTAGGTGTCCACCAGGCACCTGGGTAGGTGACCTCCAGGCACCTGGGTAGGTGACCTCCAGGCACCTGGGTAGGTGACCTCCAGGCACCTGGGTAGGTGACCTCCAGGCACCTGGGTAGGTGACCTCCAGGCACCTGGGTAGGTGACCTCCAGGCACCTGGGTAGGTGTCCACCAGGCACCTGGGTAGGTGACCTCCAGGCACCTGGGTAGGTGACCTCCAGGCACCTGGGTAGGTGACCTCCAGGCACCTGGGTAGGTGACCTCCAGGCACCTGGGTAGGTGACCTCCAGGCACCTGGGTAGGTGACCTCCAGGCACCTGGGTAGGTGACCTCAAGGCACCTGGGTATGTGACCTCCAGGCACCTGGGTAGGTGACCTCCAGGCACCTGGGTATGTGACCTCAAGGCACCTGGGTAGGTGACCTCAAGGCACCTGGGTATGTGACCTCCAGGCACCTGGGTAGGTGACCTCAAGGAACCTGGGTATGTGACCTCCAGGCACCTGGGTAGGTGACCTCAAGGCACCTGGGTAGGTGACCTCCAGGCACCTGGGTAGGTGACCTCAAGGCACCTGGGTATGTGACCTCCAGGCACCTGGGTAGGTGACCTCCAGGCACCTGGGTATGTGACCTCCAGGCACCTGGGTAGGTGACCTCAAGGCACCTGGGTAGGTGACCTCCAGGCACCTGGGTAGGTGACCTCAAGGCACCTGGGTATGTGACCTCCAGGCACCTGGGTAGGTGACCTCCAGGCACCTGGGTAGGTGACCTCCAGGCACCTGGGTAGGTGACCTCAAGGCACCTGGGTAGGTGACCTCCAGGCACCTGGGTAGGTGACCTCCAGGCACCTGGGTAGGTGACCTCCAGGCACCTGGGTAGGTGACCTCCAGGCACCTGGGTATGTGACCTCCAGGCACCTGGGTAGGTGACCTCCAGGCACCTGGGTAGGTGACCTCCAGGCACCTGGGTAGGTGACCTCCAGGCACCTGGGTAGGTGACCTCCAGGCACCTGGGTAGGTGACCTCAAGGCACCTGGGTATGTGACCTCCTGGCACCTGGGTAGGTGACCTCAAGGCACCTGGGTATGTGACCTCCAGGCACCTGGGTAGGTGACCTCCAGGCACCTGGGTAGGTGATCTCCAGGCACCTGGGTATGTGACCTCCAGGCACCTGGGTAGGTGACCTCAAGGCACCTGGGTAGGTGACCTTCACTTCTCTCTCTCTCTCTCTCTCTCTCTCTCTCTCTCTCTCTCTCTCTCTCTCTCTCTCTCTCTCTCTCTCTCTCTCTCTCTCTCTCTCGCTCTCTCTCTCTCACTCACTCTCTCTCATCTTTCTCTCTCTCCCCCTCCCTTCTCTCTCTCCCCCCTCTCACCCCCCCTCAATCTCTCTCATAAGGAGAAAACATGACAGGGAGACAAACTCGGGGGGACAAGCACAGGAGAACAACTATGACGGGAACAAGCTCAGAGGGAGAGGAAGGGGAAGGACAGGAAGCTTGAATTAGGGACACAATCGAACACATGTGGAGTGAATTCAGGGAAGGACTGATCGTAATGAAGGAGACAGTATCCAACCTGCTGAATGAACTGAAGGCAGCAAAGGAGGAAATAAAAAGCCTGCAAGAGAATCCTACCCAACACCAGACGCAAACCATTCTGCAGGGAGATGGTAATGTTCCTGCTGAGGGGAATCTTACAATACAACCCTCATTGCAGAATTGTTTAAAATGAACCTTGAAGCTAGGTCTGCAGTAAGGGAAGTTGCCATGGAAGTGGCTTCTTCTCAGAAAGCAGCTAGATA
>WNGS01165523.1:7841698-7856371 GCA_020271785.1 Procambarus virginalis
GAAGGAAGAGGCGGTGGTGGTGTAGCTCTGCTGGTAAGAAAGGGCTGGGATTTGAGGAGATGGTTATTCAGGGCTGTGAAGGTTTCAGTGACTACATAATAGGTACCATAACAACTGGAGGACAAGAATTATAGTCGTAGTCATATATAATCCACATCAAATGACAGAAGACCCAGACAGGAATATGATGGAAACAACATGTCCACCATTAACATAATAGAGAGAGAGCAGCTTCTGTTGCTAAGGAATGGATCTGGACTACTAATCATGGAACTTTTACCACGGGAAGATAGATTGGGGAGAACAGAGATCCGCATTGAGGACAAACATGGAGAGCTAAGCTGCTGGACGAGGGAACAAGACACTTTCTAAGCCAGCACATCAAGGAACCAATAAGAATGAGAGGAGAAGATGAACCAGCTATGCTCGATCTTATATTAGCCTAAATGAGTGGGATATAAGAAAAGTTAAGATGGAAGGACCCTTGGGAATGAGTGACCACAGTGTATTGAACTTGAGTAACTGGTAGAGCTACGAATTTTTGCCCCCCCCAAAAAAAAAGAACTAGGAAACAAAAGGCTGGCATACCGAAAGGGCACTATGAGGGGATGAGAAGTTTCCTAAGGGAAATACCTTGGACACAGACTTCAGAGCTAAGTCTGTACAAGATATGATGGACTATGTCACCCAAAAGTGTCAGGAGCAGTAAACAGAGTATAATAGGGCATGTATGGAAGCAAGGACTGAACTAAAGGGCGTGGGGAACTTCCAGAATACCAGAACACCAGAAAGCAGAGAGAGATACCCGAGAACCAGGAACGAGTATGTTAGGGTGAGAAGAGAAGCAGAGAAAAATTATGAAAATGATATAGCAAATAAAGCCAAGACCGAACCAAAGCTGCTCCATAGTCACATCAGGAGGAAAACAACAGTGAAAGAACAGGTAATGAAACTTAGAACAGACGAGGACAGGTATACAGAGAATGACAAAGAGGTGTGTGAAGAATTCCACACGAGGTTCCAGGAGGTCTTCACAATAGAACAAGGTGAGGTCACTGTGCTAGGAGAAAGGGAAGTAAACCAGGCGGCCTTGGAAGGGTTCGAATTTACGAGTGAGGAGGTCAAGAGACACTTGCTAGATCTGGATGTTAGAAAGGCTGTAGGTCCAGACGGGATCTCACCATGAGTACTGAAAGAGTGTGCAGAAGCACTTTGCTTGCCACTCTCCATAGTGTATAGTAGGTCACTGGAGATGGGAGAACTACCAGAAATTTGGAAGACGGCGAATGTGTCCCATTATACAAAAAGGGCGACAGGCAAGAGGCACTGAACTACAGGCCAGTGTCCTTGACTTGTATACCATACAAGGTGATGGAGAAGATCGTGAGAAAAAATCTAGTAACACATCTGGAGAGAAGGGACTTCGTGAAAAATCGCCAACATGGGTTCAGGGAGGGTAAATCCTGCCTGACAGGCTTAATAGAATTTTACGACCAGGTGACAAAATAAGCAAAAAAGAGAAGGCTGGGCGGACTGCATTTTCTTGAATTGTCGGAAAACCTTTGACACAGTACCGCATAAGAGGCTGGTACATAAGCTGGAGAGAGGCAGGAGTAGCTGGTAAGGTACTCCAGTGGATAAGGGAGTACCTAAGCAATAGGAAGCAGAGAGTTACGGTGAGGGATGAGACCTCAGATTGGCGTGAAGTCACCAGTGGAGTCCGGCAGGGCTATGTACTCGGTCCTATCTTGTTTCTGATATATGTAAATGATCTCCTGGAGGGTATAGATTCATTTCTCTCAATGTTTGCTAATGATGCCAAAATTATGAGAAGGATTAAGACAGAGGAGGACTGCTTGAGGCTTCAAGAAGACCTAGACAAGCTGAAGGAATGGTCGAACAAATGGTTGTTAGAGTTTAACCCAAGAAAATGTAATGTAATGAAGACAGGTGAAGGAAGTATGAGGCCAGATACTAGGTATCATCTGGGAGATGAAATTTTTCAAGAGTCAGAGAGAGAAAAAGACTTGGGAGTTGACATCACGCCAGACCTGTTCCCTGCAGGCCATATCAAGAGGAAAACATCAGCGACATATGCCAGGCTGGCCAACATAAGAACGGCATTTAGAAACTAGTTTAAAGAATCATTCAGAACTTTGTATACCACATATGTCAGGCCAGTCCTGGAGTATGCAGCCCCAGCATGGAGTTCATATCTAGTCAAGGATAAGACTAAACTGGAAAAAGTTCAAAGGTTTGCCACCAGACTAGTACCCGAGCTGAGAGGTATGAGCTACGAGGAAAGACTACCGGAATTAAACCTCACTTCACTGGAAGACAGAGGAGTTAGGGGGGACATGATCACCACATTCAAGATTCTCAGAGGAATTGATAGGGTAGATAAAGACAGACTATTTAACACAAGGGGCACACGCACTAGGGAACACAGGTGGAAACTGAGTGCCCTAATGAGCCACAGAGATGTTAGAAAGAACTTTTTTAGTATCAGAGTGGTTGACAAATAGAATTCATTAGGAAGTGATGTGGCTGACTCCATTCACAGTTTCAAGAGTAGATATGATAGAGCCCAATAGGCTCAGGAACCTGTACACCTGTTGATTGACGGCTGAGAGGCGGGACCAAAGAGCCAGAGCTCAACCCCCGCAAGAACAATTAGGTGAGTGCAATTAGGTGAGTACACACACACACACACACACGCACACACACACACACACACACATACACACGCACACACAACACACCACACACACACATACACACACACACACACACACACACACCACACCACACACACACACACACACACACACACACCACACACACACACACACACCACACACGCACACACACACACACACACACACATACACACGCACCACACACAACACACACACCATACACATGCACACACACACACACACACACACACACAACACACACACACACACACACACACACACACACACACACCACACACACACACACACACACCACACACCACACACACACACCACACACACCCACACACACACACACACACACCCACACACACACCACACACACACACACACACACAACACCCACACACCACAGAAAGTTATCACTCCTATGTGAGTCATAAGTGTAGTTTAATTTCGTCTCTGTGGACAGCACTTATCAGTTGACTTTTATGTACCTTTACAACTGATGAATCTGAAATTGAACATATAATATACACGTTTACACCCAAGCACGACATACTTTCACGAGAAATAAGGTATATGGTGTCTGAACTTAATCGTTGAATGAAAACAGAATGCAGTTAGATTTTAAGATGATTTTAATAAATATTTTTCAGATGGGGATTCTATTCTCTCTTATGACTCAACATTGGAAATAGTATTGTTATCCTCTGGGATTATCCTCTGGGAGTACTGTTATCTGCTGTGTGGCGGTATCTGGGTGCTGTTGTGTGACGTTATCTGGGTGCTGCTGTGTGACATTATCTTGGTGCTGCTGTGTGGTGTTATCTGGGAGCCGCTGTGTGGCGTTATCTGGGTGCTGTTGTGTGACGTTATCTGGGTGCTGCTGTGTGGCATTATCTTGGTGCTGCTGTGTGGTGTTATCTGGGAGCCGCTGTGTGGCGTTATCTGTGTGCTGTTGTGTGACGTTATCTGGGTGCTGCTGTGTGACATTATCTTGGTGCTGCTGTGTGGCGTTATCTGGGTGCTGCTGTGTGGCGTTATCTGGGTGCCGCTGTGTGACGTTATCTGGGTGCTGCTGTGTGGCGTTATCTGGGTGCTGCTGTGTGTGTGTTATCTGGGTGCTACTGTGTGGCGTTATCTGGGTGCTGCTGTGTGGCGTTATCTGGGTGCTGCTGTGTGTGTTATCTGGGTGCTGCTGTGTGGTGTTACCCGGGAGCCGCTGTGTGGCGTTATCTGGGTGCTGCTGTGGGGTTATCTGGGTGCTGCTGTGTGGCGTTATCTGGGTGCTGCTGTGTGACATTATCTTGGTGCTGCTGTGTGACGTTATCTGGGTGCTGCTGTGTGGCGTTATCTGGGTGCCGCTGTGTGACGTTATCTGGGTGCTGCTGTGTGGCGTTATCTGGGTGCCGCTGTGTGACGTTATCTGGTGCTGCTGTGTGACGTTATCTGGGTGCTGCTGTGTGCGTTATCTGGGTGCCGCTGTGTGACGTTATCTGGGTGCTGCTGTGTGACGTTATCTGGGTGCCGCTGTGTGACGTTATCTAGGTGCTGCTGTGTGGCGTTATCTGGGTGCCGCTGTGTGACGTTATCTGGGTGCTGCTGTGTGACGTTATCTGGGTGCTGCTGTGTGGCGTTATCTGGGTGCTGCTGTGTGGCGTTATCTGAGTGCTGCTGTGTGGCGTTATCTGGGTGCCGCTGTGTGACGTTATCTGGGTGCTGCTGTGTGGCGTTATCTGGGTGCTGCTGTGTGGTGTTATCTGGTGCTGCTGTGTGGCGTTATCTGGGTGGCTGCTGTTGACGTTATCTGGGTGCTGCTGTGTGACTTATCTGGGTGCTGCTGTGTGGCGTTATCTGGGTGCGCTGTGTGGCGTTATCTGGGTGCTGCTGTGTGGCGTTATCTGGGTGCTGCTGTGTGGTGTTATCTGGGTGCTGCTGTGTGGCGTTATCTGGGTGCCGCTGTGTGACGTTATCTGGGTGCTGCTGTGTGGCGTTATCTGGGTGCTGCTGTGTGGTGTTATCTGGGTGCTGCTGTGTGGTGTTATCTGGGTGCTGCTGTGTGGCGTTATCTGGGTGCCACTGTGTGACGTTATCTGGGTGCTGCTGTGTGGCGTTATCTGGGTGCTGCTGTGTGGTGTTATCTGGGTGCTGCTGTGTGACGTTATCTGGGTGCTGCTGTGTGGCGTTATCTGGGTGCTGCTGTGTGGCGTTATCTGGGTGCCGCTGTGTGACGTTATCTGGGTGCTGCTGTGTGGTGTTATCTGGGTGCTGCTGTGTGGTGTATCTGGGTGCTGCTGTGTGGCGTTATCTGGGTGCTGCTGTGTGCGTTATCTGGGTGCCGCTGTGTGACGTTATCTGGGTGCTGCTGTGTGGGTTATCTGGGTGCTGCTGTGTGGTGTTATCTGGGTGCTGCTGTGTGGTGTTATCTGGGTGCTGCTGTGTGGGTTATCTGGGTGCTGCTGTGGGTGTTATCTGGGTGCTGCTGTGTGGTGTTATCTGGGTGCTGCTGTGTGGTGTTATCTGGGTGCTGCTGTGTGACGTTATCTGGGTGCTGCTGTGTGGCGTTATCTGGGTGCTGCTGTGTGGTGTTATCTGGGTGCTGCTGTGTGGTTATCTGGGTGCTGCTGTGTGGCGTTATCTGGGTGCTGCTGTGTGGCGTTATCTGGGTGCTGCTGTGTGGCGTTTATCTGGGTGCTGCTGTATGGTGTTTATCTGGGTGCTGCTGTGTGACGTTATCTGGGTGCTGCTGTGTGACGTTATCTGGGTGCTGCTGTGTGGCGTTATCTGGGTGC
Source organism: Procambarus virginalis (assembly GCA_020271785.1). Lineage (NCBI taxonomy): Eukaryota > Metazoa > Arthropoda > Malacostraca > Decapoda > Cambaridae > Procambarus > Procambarus virginalis. Next base: position 7,847,193 of record WNGS01165523.1, read on the forward strand.
TGCTGTGGGCGTTATCTGGGTGCTGCTGTGTGACGTTATCTGGGTGCTGCTGTGTGGTGTTATCTGGGTGCTGCTGTGTGACGTTATCTGGGTGCCGCTGTGTGGCGTTATCTGGGTGCTGCTGTGTGGCGTTATCTGGGTGCTGCTGTGTGGCGTTATCTGGGTGCTGCTGTGTGGCGTTATCTGGGTGCTGCTGTGTGACGTTATCTGGGTGCTGCTGTGTGGTGTTATCTGGTGCTGCTGTGTGGTTATCTGGGTGCTGCTGTGTGACGTTATCTGGGTGCTGCTGTGTGGTGTTATCTGGGTGCTGCTGTGTGGCGTTATCTGGGTGCTGCTGTGTGGTGTTATCTGGGTGCTACTGTGTGGCGTTATCTGGGTGCTGCTGTGTGGTGTTATCTGGGTGCTGCTGTGTGGTTTATCTGGGTGCTGCTGTGTGGTGTTATCTGGGTGCTGCTGTGTGGCGTTATCTGGGTGCTGCTGTGTGTTATCTGGGTGCTGCTGTGTGGTGTTATCTGGGTGCTGCTGTGTGGTGTTATCTGGGAGCTGCTGTGTGGTGTTATCTGGGTGCTGCTGTGTGGTGTTATCTGGGTGCTGCTGTGTGGTGTTATCTGGGAGCTGCTGTGTGGTGTTATCTGGGTGCTGCTGTGTGGTGTTATCTGGGTGCTGCTCGTGTTGCCAGAGATGTGACTCTCTTGGTCAAAACTGTTTCCTTGCTGCCTTGTTCCGAGGCGAGGTTTTCTCAGGTTATACTCCAGCAAGTCACAATTGTTCTGGCCTGAGAGAGTTGGGGCTTATGGAACTTAAACCTCTGAAAGAGAGTTCTGGTTGTTGCATCAATCTTTTACTCACATACAGGCGGGCAACGTCCCCTAACCACTCTCTGCCGAAACAAGCAACTGATCTCGGCATCCACACTCCCGCTACCGTCGGTCGACCAGCAATGAACACTTTAATGCTTAAAATTTACTCAGGAGATCAACCTGTACACCTCTTGATCTTGGAGAGGGGTTCAACATTATATATTCAGGGGTACGGCTCCAACACTGATCTTGTTGTCTCGTGTACACACCCTAGTTGAGCCGCCGTGACTCCCCACTCTTTCCTTGTTTGGAATGATCTCCTAACTCCCCCTTCTGTGAATTATAATTTTATGCCACCCTGTGTGCAGCAGTAATCCTTTCTCTCTCTCTCTCTCTCTCTCTCTCTCTCTCTCTCTCTCTCTCTCTCTCACTCTCCTGCTTTCTGGGAAGTCTTACCAGGGCAAGAGCAAAGGCCAGCTAACAATACACATTTATTAAACGAAAAAACATATACAATATATGATATGAAAAATAAAATATTATCATGCAACACTCTAAGCTGCTACAACCCGGTAGCAATCCAATATCACATCCCGGCTTCACCAATTGTCCATATTAAGTGGCTGCTCAACTCCTGGCTTACCACTTACTACTCCCTCACTAAATGGGGTTGAAATCTCGCCACAACATTATTGTACAATCAGCCCTAAAGTATATAAAACTCACCCTGGGGCTGAAACATCTACATAAATATTCCTCAACACAAGAAGAAATCAATCTCTCACCTTACACTGCGTCTCATTTACATTTATCAGAAACAGTATATGTCCAAGGACTGACCCCTGTGTGACTCCACTGGTGACATCTCGCCAATCTGAGACCTCACCCCTCACGGTGACTCATTGTCTTCTGTTGCTTAAGTACTCCCTTATCCAATGGAGTACCTTCCCTTTGACTCCAGCCTGCATCTCCATTTTTTCACTAGCCTATTGAGTGGTACTGTATCAAAGGCTTTCTGGCAATCCAAAAATATGCAGTCTGATCACCCCAGTCTTTCTTGCCTGATTTTTGTTGCCTGGTCATAGAATTCAATTAACCCTGTGAGGCAGGACTTGCCATCCCTGAACCCATGTTGATGCTGTGTTACAAAGTTCTTTCACTCCAGATGTTCCACTAGCTGCCTTCGCACAATCTTCTCCATCAGCGTGCATGGTATGCTGGTTAGGGACACTGGCCTGTAGTTCAGTGCCTCCTGTCTATCCCCTTTCTTGTATATTGGTACTACATTAGCTGGTTTCCAAATTTCTGGCAGTTCCCCTGTTGCCAGTGATTTGTTATACACTATGGCTAGTGGCAGGCACAGTGCTTTTGCTCCTTCCTTTAGTATCCAAGGGGAGATTCCATATGGGCCTGGTTGATATCTGGTTGATACCTGGTTGACGGGGTTCTGTGAGTTCTTCTACTCCCCAAGCCCGGCCCGAGGCCAGACTTGACTTGTGAGAGTTTGGTCCACCAGGCTGTTGCTTGGAGCGGCCCGCAGGCCCACATACCCACCACAGCCCGGTTGGTCCGACACTCCTTGAAGGAAACAATCTAGTTTCCTCTTGAAGATGTCCACGGTTGTTCCTGTAATATTTCTGATGCTCGCTGGTAGGACGTTGAACAACCGCGGGCCTCTGATGTTCATACAGTGTTTTCTGATTGTGCCCATGACACCTCTGCTCTTCACTGGTTCTATTCTGCATTTTCTTCCATGTCGTTCACTCCAGTACGTTGTTATTTTACTGTGCAGATTTGGGACCTGTCCCTCCAGTATTTTCCATGTGTATATTATTTGGTATCTCTCTCGTCTCCTTTCTAGTGAGTACATTTGGAGAGCTTTGAGTCGATCCCAATAATTTAGGTGCTTTATCTCGTCTATGCGTGCCATATATGTTCTCTGTATTCCCTCAATTTCAGCAATCTCTCCTGCTCTGAAGGGGGAAATGAGTACTGAGCAGTACTCAAGACTGGACAACACAAGTGATTTGAAGAGTACAACCATTGTGATGGGATCTCTGGACTTGAAGGTTCTCGTAATCCATCCTATCATTTTTCTGGCTGACGCAATACTTGCTTGGTTATGCTCCCTAAACGTTAGGTCGTCGGACATCATTATTCCCAAATCCTTGACATGCTGTTTTCCTACTATGGGCAGATTCGATTGTGTTTTTTACCCTGTATTATGTTTAAGATCCTCATTTTTGCCGTATCTGAGTACCTGGAATTTATCACCGTTATACATCATGTTATTTTCTGCTGCCCAATCGAAAACGTTGTTAATATCTGTTTGTAGTTTATCAATGTCTTCAGCAGAGGTAATTTTTCATGCTAATTTTTGTGTCATCTGCAAAGGATGACACGAAGCTGTGACTTGTGTTTTTGTCTATATCTGATATGAGAATAAGGAACAGCAGTGGTGCAAGGACTGTACCTTGAGATACAGAGCTTTTAACTGCGCTCGGACTCGATTTTACTTGATTGACTGTTACTCTTTGTGTTCTGTTCGACAGGAAATTGAGTATCCAGTATCTTACTTTACCAGTTATACCCAATGATCTAATTTTGTGTGCAATCACTCCATGGTCACATTTGTCGAATGCCTTTGCAAAATCTGTGTACACGACATCTGCATTATGGTTTTCCTCTAATGCCTCAGTGATTTTGTCATAGTGGTCAAGTAGCTGTGAGAGGCATGATCTTCCTGCTCTAAATCCAAGTTGGCCTGGATTGTGGAGGTCATTGGTTTCCATGAATCTAGTTACCTGACTCCTGATCACTCTCTCAAATACTTTTATTATGTGGGACGTTAGTGCAACTGGTCTATAATTCTTTGCTAATGCTTTGCTTACCACCATCGTGTAGAGGGGCAATGTCTGCTGTTCTAAGCGCATCTGGTATCTCCCGTGTGTCCAAGCTCTTCCTCCACACTATACTGAGTGCCTGTGCTACTGGCACTTTGCATTTCTTTATAAATATTGAATTCCATGAGTCTGGACCCGGGGCTGAGTGCATGGGCTTATTGTAAATTTCTCTTTCAAAATCTGCCACGCTCGTGTTGATATCTTTTATATTTACAGGTGTTTGAGTATCATTCATAAAGAAATTGTCCGAATCTTCCACTTTCATGCGGAGTATCGGAATGCTAAACATGTCCTCATACTGCTTTTTTTTAGGATTTCACTAATTTCTTTGTCATCCTAAGTGTATGAACCTTCCTTAATACGAATAGGTCCAATACTGGCAGTGGTTCTCGCTTTTAATTTAGCATATGTGAAGAAATATTTTGGGTTTTTCTTTATTTCTTCAATTGCTTTCTCTTCTAGTTGCCTTTCTTCAGTCTGATACGAATGCTTCAGTCTCTGTTCGATTCCTTCAATCTCCCTTTTTAAATTATGTGGGGTTTTCTTTTTTTGTTTTTACGACTGCAATGCGTACATCGCCAATGTACATGTGGCAGACGCTTCACGAAACTGTCGGAATTAGCAGAATAGAAAATACGAGAGCAACCGTACATGGCCTGGGAGCAAGGTCGAGTTAGAGTCCTTGTGGGTCTCTTCTCAGATTAGCCTCACCTGGTCCCACTCTACGTTGATCGTCGGAATCTCCTCAATGATGCAACTCTTTAAAGGACTCCTAGGGTCCTCATCACATTTTTAGTTTAGTGACTTACAGGCAACTCGGTGTTGAAGACACTTAGAGCTGAAGGCTTGAGTAATATTGGCAGTATTCAGAAGTGGTTCAACGGAAACATCGCATAAAGCTTAACAGTAGTTTATTTACTAACTTAACCACTAATACAAAGGGTGCTTGATTTACTTTAGATTGGCGTCAGCAAAGCTATGGTTGCATTAGCGAGACTCTTGACGTCTGGCTAATCGACTCGTATCCACTCGTGGAGAAACACCTAACTTAACACAGTTGACAGCCAATCATTAACACGGCAACCTAACTGCCGGTATGCAAAGGGATCACAAGAGTTCCAACCGGATACTCGGTAATGATGATATGCAATAAATCACAAATACACTGTCAATGGGACAGGCAATAACATGCACAATAATAATCACAAACAATAACTAAATGTGTGGTGTATGTGAAGCTCACATTCACAGACGAGTGAAATGCTGTGATACCACACAGATAACGACGCATTCACTGTCGATTCACCTATAACCTGTGACAGGTATAAGAAGGTGAGAACTGTGGTTGATACCTCAGATCAACACAGACACAATAAAACAATGACAAGATCTTGTACTTACAGATAAGGTACCTTTCTTTACTCACTCACTCAGTCAGGCACATTTATACAAGCACTCGTAGGTGGCTTGATAGCTGGTTTCGCTCGTAGACACGGAGGGTACTCGCAGTATCTTGAGTTGATTTGGTGAGTAGGGCGTGCTGTATGCTTAACAGACAGACACACGCACACACACTGGCACTGGCGGTGCGTAAGGTGGTGACGTCACGTAGTAGTGAGAGCGGCGGCGGGCGCCTCTGGGTATGGTCTCCCTCATGTGAATGATTTTGCAAGGGGTGCCGGGCATCTCGTGGCACACAACACAAAAGAGTTACAATTTGACCAATAGCATTGCATCAAATGAGCGGGAACCAATCATATTAGCTCGTTCGATGAGCAGTAGGAGAGGTGACGTCATGAACACGTCACGAACACGTCATAGCTGTTATTAACCATCGCGCCGGTTGACCCCAGAGGTCAGACGCTGCTGGCGCCTCCCCTCTCTCACGCTCTCCTCCAGGCAATGTACTCATTGACCCTTTGGTGGCAAATATGCTTAACTCCCTGTATCTACTTTCTGCCTGGACATACAGCAGCCTCCGTATTATAAAAGTGTTCCTGGTTAAGTGGGCATTCTGGAGATACCCAATATGCCACGTCACTTTCCAGGATTAAGAGAGATAGGATGGTGCACAAGATCAGTGCACTGTGCACTGCAATGAGCCATTCAAGTCAGCTGTGGGAGAATCTTGGGAGACATACTCCCACAAATTATTTCTTCTCTGTATGGAGACTCGTGTCTGCTTAAGCATTTCCTTTAATTTCTTACTCCTTTTGTAATGTCGTCTGCGTTCTCTTTCTACATTGGACCTCTTTCTGGCTTTCCTCAAAGGAACATGTTTCAGACAGACTTCATATGCTTCAGAAGTCAGTTTTTCTATTCCTTGTGTAGGATTTTTATTTCTTAGGACATTTTCCCATTGAATGTTTGTAAATTCCCTGTTTATTTTCTCCCAGTCTATCCTCTTATTATTAAAACTGAATTTATTGAATAACCCTTCTCACTTGTTGTTTCTCTTGGGCCTACTGCCGTTATTAATGTTAGTTTGCACTTCAATGAGCTTGTGGTCCGAGTACGCAGTGTCTGAGACAGTAATGTCTCTGATTAGCTCCTCATTGTTCGTGAATATCAGTCCAGCGTGTTTTCGTTCCTAGTTGGTTCTGTAATCTGCTGACTGAGCGAGAATTTGTCACAGAATCTCAGTAGTTCTCTGACCTGTGGTTGGTTATTTCCAGGTTGACTTCCTGCTATTATGTTATTGTTTACTATTCTCCATTTTAAACTGGGTAGATTGAAGTCTCCAAGGAAGATGATATCTGGTACTGGGTTTGCTAGGTTATCAAGGATATTCTCTATTTTGTGGATCTGTTCAGTGAATTCCTCAACTGTTGCATCTGGCGGTTTCTATATTAAAATAATAAGTAGATTCATATTTTCTACCTTGACTCCAAGTACCTCTACCACCTCATTGGACGAGTTCAGGAGCTCTGTGCATGCCAGCTCCTCTTTAATATACAGACCTACTCCTCCACTTGACCTAATTACTCTGTCACATCTATATAGATTATAATTCGGAATCCAGATTTCACTATCCATGTGGTCTTTTGTGTGGGTTTCTGTAAATGCACCAAATATTGAGTTCGATTCTATTAGGAGGCCATTTATGAACTTAACTTTATTTCTTGATTTTGGTTTCAAGCCTTGTATGTTTGCAAATATGAATGATTTCCCACATTGCTTGTCAGTTTTGGTGGGCTTTGGTAGTTCTCCCCCCACTCTACCCCGGTCCAGGGTGTAGAGCCTTTGTCACATCCAACTCTAATAAAAATTTCCTTACTTCCCCACTGGTAATCTCAAACTCTTCTAGTGGTTCCCGGTTAACTATTCCCTCTCTTATCTCTGGAATTTCTCCTTGCTCTAAGGTGAAGACCTCCTGGAATTTCTTATTCAGTTCCTCACACATTTCCTAGTCGTTTGTAGTGAATCCGTCTGCCCCTATCCTTAATTTCATTACACGCTCCTTTACTGTTGTTTTTCTCCTTATGTGGCTGTGCAGCAATTTAGGTTGAGACTTTGCCTTGCTTGTGATGTCATTTTCGTATTGCATTTCTGCCTCTCTTCTCAACCTGACATATTCCTTCCTGGCACTCTGGTATCTTTCTCTGCTCTCAAGTGTCCTGTTATTTCTATAGTTTCTCCACTCCCTTTTACTTTGCTGCTTAGCTAGCCTGCATCTCTGATTAAACCTTGGGGTTTCTCATCTTCATTTCATTGTTTTCTTTTTTGGACCAGGACAAACTTGTTTGCTACCTCCTTACACTTCTGCGTGATGTAGTCCATCATGCCTTGGGCCATCTTTCCCATGAGCTCTGTTTCCCATGTTATATCTGAATTTTCTTTTCTCCTCATAGTTTCCTTTCCGGAGTTCCAGCCTTTTGTTTTCAGTACCCCTCCTTGAGTTCAATAAACCTTCTACAACCAGGTACTCGAATGCCAGTACACTGTGGTCGCTCATTCCTACTGGGGCCTCAAAACCGGTTTCCCTTATGTTGGAGTCGTTCAGAGTGAGGACTAAGTCGTGTCTCGCTGGTTCATCGTTTCCTCTCATCCTTGTAGGTTCCCTGACATGCTAGCTTAAAAAGTTTCTAGTCGCCACCTCCAATAGTTTGGCTCTCCATGTATTCTCGCCTCCATGCGGTTCCTTGTTCTCCCAGTCTATCCTTCTGTGATTGAAGTCCCTCATGATGAGCAGATAGGATCTATTTCTACAAGCAGCAGAGGCTGCCATCTCAATTATAATGTTAAATGCCATGTTGTTGTTGTCGTACTCTTGACTGGATCTTCTGTCATTTGGTGGTGGGTTATATATCACTGCTACTACTATTCATGGTCCTCCCATTGCCATGGTGCCTGTTATGTAGTCGCTGAACCCCTCGCAGCCCAGAATAGCCATCTCTTTGAAACTCCATTCCTTTCTCTTTAGTAGGGCCACTCCACCTCCTCCCCTACCTTCCCTCTCTTTCCTTATTACTGGGTGCTCTTGGGGAAACACAACATTTGTTATGTTTCCTGAGAGTTTTGTTTCAGTGAGTCTGATTACATCTGGGTTCACTTCTTGTGCTCTTTCCCTTAGTTCACTTGCCTTGCTTGTAATACCATTTATGTTCGAGTACATCACCCTGAAACTGACTCTCTTCTGTCCTTTCTCTAGGACAGTACTTGTGGAATCTGGGTGTGTGAAGGCTGGGAGGGTCTGGTCCAAGGAGGATGGTGGAGGAGGGAGGGTTTTGGGGGAATGGGGAGAGAAAAAAAGGATTGGGGGGGGGGAAGGGTGAAAAGGGAAGGCTTGGGGGGGGGTTGAAAGAGGGAGGCTTGGGGGGAGTGGGTGAGAGGGGGGAGGCTGGGGGGAGGGTGAGAGGGAAAGGGTTGGGGGGGGGTGAGAGGGGGAGGCTTGGAGGAGTGTGGGGAGATGGGGAGGCTTGGAGGGGTATGGGGAAGAAAGGTCTTGGGGGTATGGGGGAGACGAGGGAGCTTGGGGGGCAGAAGAGAGGGGAGGGCTTGGGGCATGGGGGGAAGGGGGGCTGAGATGGGTGAGGAAGAGAGGAGGGTTTATGGGAGTAGGGGAGAAGGGATTGCTCAGGAGGGGTGGGGGAGAGTGGAGGGATAAGGGGGTGTGGGAGAACGGTGGGCTTGGGGGTGGGGGAGACAGTAGGACATGTGGGAGAAGGGAGATCTTGGGGGGTGGGGGGAGGAGGGAGGACCTTGGGGAGGGGGGTGAGTGGTGGGAGGGGGTGCCCTCGGTGGGCACTCAGTGTTGAGCTGTCAGGGGATGGGGCAGTAGGTTCTATTGGGTAGAAGTGGGGGTGGTGCTCCACTCCCTGTGGCTGTTGAACTGTGTGTGGAGGGTTCCCCCCTCCCCTCTAGGATTGTAGAGTTCGGGGTTGTGGTTCTTTGATTCCTTTCCTTCTCCCTGCGCTCTCTCCTCCTTTCTGCTGCCCTAGTCTAGTGCCTTATCATATCCCTCTGCAGGAATACA
>WNGS01165523.1:7869586-7882904 GCA_020271785.1 Procambarus virginalis
GCGACATGCAGGATTCTCAGCCCGTCCTCCAAACAAAGACCCAAAAGTGATTCCATACACCCACCAAACCCCCCTGTTTATGAATGAAAAGCGGTTTACACACGACTCAACTGATTTTGTTCGAACACTTCCGGAACAAGTGCTTCACTTGTTTTGGGCTAGATACATAAGGGAAGGCACCGAAGTACCAGAGCAAAAATCTCCACAGAGCACCAGACACAGCACAAAGTAATACATAATAAAACCTAAGTATAAGCATCAAACAAGCACATATGAAAACAGGACAAGTTAACACACACTAAACATAACAAAACGAGCACAGGAAGACTAACAAGTCCTGGTAACAGTATAAAAATAATGAGACCCAGAAACACACGGAGCACCCGGAGCCAGGCACCAGGCACTTCTGATGAAGTCGGAAGACCCACGTTACTTATATGAAGAGTAAGCCTCCCATTGCTTCCCAGTGGCCGGCCCCCAACCCGGAGGTCTGGGGCAACGCCGAGGCGAAGGCGACCCAGGATATTCCCCCTCCCCATCAACCGCCGACACGGGGACCTACGAAATGGGGTCCCGTCACACGGGGTTCAACTCCACTGGGGGGGGGGGCCTTCCGCACGGGGTCCTCCTTTAAAACGATGACCGATGGCTCCCCAGGCTCCCCACCAGCCTCCTCGTCAGACAACATGGAACTCGCATATTCACCAACATCCTCCCAAGGGGCGCCACAAGCTGGAAATGGATTCGGAGACTTTTTCGAACACTTGGACACCGGACGCAAATCTTCAGTGCTGTCCACTTCCACCACCATAGATGCACCAGAAACACAAAGGCTGCTCACTGCCACACAGCACCGCAGCTGCGGCGACCGCCGGAGGCACCGGCTCATGCACCACTACCATGCACATTGGGCGCTGGTGGCTGTGTGAACAGCACGCTGGATACTTAGTCCTGTGAACCGGGATTTAATTCCCAGCGCCGGCGGATTCTTTCACCCTGATGCCCCTATTACCTAGCAGTAAATAGGTACTTAGGAGTTAGAAAGCTGTTATGGGCTGCTTCCTGGGTGTGGGTGTGAAAAAAAAATAGTGGTTAGTAACAGTTGATTGACAGTCGAGAGGCGGGTCAAAAGAGCAGAGCTCAACCCCCACAAGCACAACTACGTGAATACAACAGACCGCACCACCCGTCGCTCCATGGGGACGGCAGGCGCCTCACCCAGCTGCACAGCGCCAGTCAGCTCGCTACTAGGCCCCGGAACCGCAAGAGAAACTGCCACAACGGCTAAAGGAGGGGAAGGTGGGGAAGTGTTGCATGCCCCACCTCCTCCACACCCGCAATAGTCCCAGAGACCTCAGAAGCCGTAGACCTCGGTAACACCGCATACTCTACATGAGATCCACCGCCTGAAGACTCGGCAACAGAGATCCGCGCAGGTGCACCATCCCTGGCTACACCCTCGCCAACACTCACAGAAGGGTTCTGCATCTGTAGAGGAAAGTCTTCCTCCCAAAAGAGATTCTCTCGGCCCTCGCTACCTGCACTGCACCCTGCAGCTTGGTGCCTCGACAACGCACAACGGAAGCACGTACGCGGCTGCCAAGCATAATACATTCTGATGTAATAGCCCATCAGTTTGGCAGAGGATGGGATGTCAGCCTTCAGCTGCATGGTCTGAGTCCAGATCCCATTCTGGACGCCCTTCAGCCTGCTGGACGAAATGGCATTCATCCTGATGGTCAACACTCTGTCAACTGACCAAAACAGTTCCGCAACAGCACCTCGGTAAACTCGAAAGGGGCTCCGTGAACACTGACATACGTGGACGTACCACTGCGGTCTGAAACAACCACAGAACCCGCAGCGGCAAGCAGGTGGAAAGAGTGCCCATCATAGTGCCAATAAAGTACCTGTAGACATCCTGCAACATCAGTCTAACAACTACTCGGTGACTTGAAATAAGTCGCACACCACAGATGTCCGCCACAGCATTCTTCAACCATCAAAACAAAGGTCACATCCACTAGCGGGTACTCCACATTCCCGGTAAATTCAAGTCTATATGTCAGGGAACGCTGCACCAGTGGAATAGGCGAAACACCCACATCACACAGGTGAACGCGAGCTCAAGCCCCGGCGACCACCACTCACGACCACACAAGACGAGTCAACAAAAACTGGAGATCGCAGCCGACGTCTGCCCCCTCCAGCGGTCAAACCCAAAATCAGGTGTTACTGTGGCGGGTAGCTGGATGGAAACTTACTCACTCACTCACTCACACACTCACACACTCACACACACACACCACAAACACACACACACACACACACACACACAACACAAACACACACAACACCCACACACACACACACACACACACACACACACTACCTGGAGGGGCAGGTAGCCTGGTGGATAGCGGCAGGATTCGTAATTCTGTGGCGCGGGTTCGATTCCGCAACCCGGCAGAAACCAAATGGGCCAAAGTTTCTTTACACCTGAATGCCCCTGTTACCTAGCAGTAAATAGGTACCTGGGAGTTAGTCAGCTGTCACGGGCTGCTTCTGGGTGTGTGGGTGTTGTGTGTGGTGTGAAAAAAAAAAAAAATAGTTAGTGTAGTTAGTAAACAGTGATTGACAGTGAGAGGCGGGCCGAAAGAGCAAAGCTCAACCCCCGTAAAATACAACTAAGTGAATACAACTAAGTGAATACACACACACACACACACNGACAGCAGAAGAGGTAATGAAACAGTTGACACTCTAGATGCATCTAAAGCAGTAGGACCAGACAAAGTATCACCGTGGATACTAAAGAAGCGGCGCAGGCCCTCAGCGTGCCTCTGGCGATGATCTTTAATGAGTCACTTATGTCGGGAGAATTGCCCAGTTGCTGGAAGAAGGCAATGTCGTGCCGATCTTCAAGAAAGGCGATAGGGAGGAGGCACTTAACTATAGACCTGTATCACTGACAAGCATCCCCTGTAAAATACTGGAAAGAATAATTAGGCTACGACTGGTGCGCACCTGGAGAACGTTAGGTTTGTGAACAAACATCAACATGGGTTCTGGACAGGGAAATCGTGCCTAACAAACCTTCTGGAATTCTATGATAAAATAACGAGGATAAGACAGGACAGAGATGGTTGGGCAGACTGCATATTTCTGGACTGCCAAAAAGCCTTTGATACAGTACCGCACATGAGACTGCTGTTCAAACTCGAGAGGCAGGCGGGGGTAGGGGAAAGGTCCTAGCATGGATAAGGAACTACCTAACAGGAAGGAGCCAAAGAGTTACGGTAAGGGGCGAGAAGTCGGACTGGCGAACAGTAACAAGTGGAGTACCACAAGGATCGGTACTGGGACCAATTCTATTTCTTGTATATGTTAACGATATGTTTACGGGTGTAGAGTCCTACATGTCGATGTTTGCGGATGACGCAAAGTTGATGAGAAGAGTTGTGACAGATGAGGATTGCAGGATCCTCCAAGAAGACCTGAACAGGTTGCAGAGATGGTCAGAGAAATGGCTATTGGAATTCAACACGAGCAAATGTAAAGTTATGGAAATGGGACTAGGAGATAGGAGACCAAAGGGTCAGTACACAATGAAGGGGAACAGCCTACCTGTGACGACGCGCGAAGAGACCTGGGTGTGGACGTAACACCTAATCTATCTCCTGAGGCACATATAAATAGGATAACGACAGCAGCGTACTCTACACTGGCAAAAGTTAGAACATCATTCAGAAACCTAAGCAAGGAGGCATTTAGGGCGCTTTACACTGCCTACGTGAGGCCAGTCTTAGAGTATGCCGCCTCATCATGGAGTCCCCATCTGAAGAAGCATATAATGAACTGGAAAAGGTTCAGAGTTTGCAACGAGACTCGTCCCTGAGCTACGAGGGATGGGGTATGAGGAGCGCCTGAGGAACTGTGCCTTACGACACTAGAAAGAAGAAGGGAGAGAGGGGACATGATAGGAACGTATAAAATACTCAGAGGGATTGACAGAGTGGACATAGACGAAATGTTCACACGGAATAGTAACAGAACGAGGGGACATGGATGGAAGTTGGAAACTCAGATGAGTCACAGAGATGTTAGGAAGTTTTCTTTTAGCGTGAGAGTAGTGGGAAAATGGAATGCACTCAAGGAACAGGTTGTGGAAGCAAATACTATTCATAATTTTAAAACCAGGTATGATAGGGAAATGGGACAGGAGTCATTGCTGTAACAACTGATGCTCGAAAGGCGGGATCCAAGAGTCAATGCTCGATCCTGCAGACACATATAGGTGAGTACATATAGGTGAGTACACACACACAAACACACACACACACACACACACACACACCATACGGCTACCTGTCCTGCTGTTACTACTTTTACTATTACTTACCAGGAAGGTGACTTGCTTCTGCAAGTACTTATTATTGCCTACTTGTGTAATAGACTTATTATTTTACTGGTGGCTGTTGGAAATTTCCAACACTTAATCAGTAACATTTGGTACTTTAAGAAGAATACTTATACTACAATTATATTATACTTGCATTGCGAGAAAATATATTGCCGCTTAACACATTTATTTATGACGTAATATTCGTCATACCCGCTTCCTTCCATATTTAACATTAAAATAAATATATATTTACGCTCGGGGTCCCAACTGGGAGCGATTGCGCATGCGCGGGCGAGAGGAAGGAGACAGTGACGGCAGCCATATTTCTGACATCTGGAGCTCACGTATTTCACCGGCCGTATTTGTGTCATCCTTGCAGCAGCGGATGTCAGGGTTCCGGAGTGACTCCATCATCAATCAGACACTCGTCCTCGGCGAGCATAAATTACGCTAGTCCTACTATTATTTGGTAAATTGTGATCACGATATATGAAAGGGGAAGGTTGCTTGTCGTTAGGACGCATGGACCCAAGTAAGCAGTAATATCAAAAGGAAGACACCAAACCGGGAAGGCTATGTAGCACCATCAATGTGCGGGATAATCAGAGGGCGCTAAATATCACCAAGGATGCCAATACGAGAACAGAAACGCATAAGGCGAACGATTCAGAAGTATCCGATTCACCAAGAATACTATCGAGAGACAAGCGACCGCGGGGACGGTCGGAAAGCAAGACACACACTCGTCTGGAAGTCAGGACATTCAACAAGGATATGCACGACCGTAAGAGGGACAATGCAATTAGGACAATAAGGAGCAGGGCGGCACTCCATCAAGTGACCATGAGTTAAGCAAGTATGGCCAATATGCAACCTCGCCAGAGCCGTTTCCCATCGCCGGTTACGGTGGTAGGAGGACGGCCACGAGGACACACAACTTTTAAGAGAACGTAGTTTGTTACCAGTAACAGACGACCAAGTAGTCTGCCAACGGGTAAGGATGGAGGAATGGATAACCAGGTAAAAGTCGGAATATGGAATACCTTTACGAGATATGGGACAAGAGCGGACAGCTTCCTTGGCGGCAGCATCCGCACGCTCATTTAAAGAGACACCAATATGGCTGGGAACCCAACAAAACTCAACCGACTTAAATTTACTGTGAACAAGAAACAGCCAATGCTGGATCTCGACAACTACTGGATGAACCGGATTAAAGGACCCGAGAGCCATGAGGGCACTACGAGAGTCAACAACAATTACAAAGGAAGACTGACAACGAGAAAGCAGGAGACGAAGAGCATAGAGAATAGTATAAAGCTCCGCTGTGAGGATGCTAGTCTCCGGAGGTAAGCGACACATATAAGTGTGATCAGGAAAAACAACAGAGTAGCCAACACCGTCCGCAGACTTAGACCCATCGGTGAAAATGGAAACGGAACGGGAGTGAGAAGAAAAGTGCTCAAGGAAAAGGCGTTTTAGAACCGTAGGAGGGGTAAAAGCTTTAGGGATGCGGGTCAAGGATGTACAAAACTGTGATATCTAAATAAAACTGTGATAAACTGATAATAGTCCCCCTGAGTCCCCCTTCCAGATAAACTGTGGTGGAAGGGGGACTCTCCACGGGGGCAAAGAAGGAACAACACGAGGAGAAATATTAGAAATACGAATGGAAAGAGAATCCTGTAAGCGAGATAACCGGACAGAAAGAGGGAGGTGGTGAAGAGGAACAGGAACCACAGGAGGGGTAAAAGGTGAAGCACGACAGAGGCGAGAGGAATGATGTTTCAAGGACCGCGCAAGATAGCGAAGACAGTAGCGATCACGGCGGTCCTGGAGAGACAGGAAGCCAGTGTCAACATACAAGCTAAGGACGGGAGTCGAACGAAAGGCACCAGAACCGAGGTGCAGCCCAGTATGGTGCAAAGCATCAAGACGGCGAAGAGTAGAAGCAGACGAGTAAGCAGGGCAACCATAATCGAGCTTAGACAGGACGCATGGACACCAAGTAACAAAAAGTTAGTCCCATTCTTGATTGAGCCCTCACTATCATTCAGAAATAGTTGTATATTAACATTGGTGTAGGCATCTCTTACACATTAACCGTGTTTCAGCTTGTGCCATCGTGTCAAGGCGAGAGATAACCTACCTCCACACGTGTTGTGGGACAGCCTGTTCATACTTGACGTGATTGCCCAACCGCGTACATCTATTTTCTACCATACAGCTAAGCCGCTGTTTATTGCTAATTAGTAGATTACTAACATTTAGTTAATTCTTGATCTTCAGTGTTAGATCACATTTATTTACTAATCATTAATATAATTGTTGTCATGTAATTTTATTGATATTCTTGATATCTTAATGGCTTATATTTGATGCAAATTAGCATCTATTTCATTGTACAATTAACGTATTCCTTTCTTTGTACTATTATAGTAACCCCCCAAAGAGTGTGGAGGGATTTGGCTCTATAATTTAATTATTATTCTACAGTCCATTTATTGTTTTCAATATTTCATGAGCAATTATTCTATTATTCAAGAGATCCATAGGCACTGGTTCTCGTAATTATTTCCAATTTATATATTTCATTTATCTCTCCCATAAAGGGAGTGGTCCTTTGATATTATTGAACATTATTATTATTAATATTCTGGAGCCAGATTTTCCTACAGGTGCTACTAGTACTTATATTTTACTGCTACTAGTGACAAAAAAATAAAAACGGGCTCACCATAGCTCGTGCTACTTGGAACTTTTTGTTCCAGGTAGCGAATCTACAACAACAACATTAGTGACAATACTTCAGCCACTCTTACTACCTCTACTGCTACTGATATTAATATTATTTCAACTACTTGTACAACTACTGCTTCCTGCCTGGCCTGATGGCCACACCTGCACCTCGTGCCTGGCCTGATGGCCACACCTGCACCTCGTGCCTGGCCTCATGGCCACACCTGCACCTCGTGCCTGGCCACTCAAACATTGCTAGGAACATCACCCCGAGTGCCAGGAAATATACGTCAAGAACAAGTGATGTATATAATGGTGCAGCAGGTCTACTAGGAAGAGTATAACAAATCAAGGAACGACGCAAGCAGTGACGCGGAAATTGAAGCAGGTTGGGACGCAAGTGGCGATGAAGCAGCCGAGCTGGATATTTGGAATTTAGAAGGAATTACTATAACAAAGAAAGGGCTTACTGATAAACATTTTAAATCCTTTTAAATCATTAATTTACGTTAGTTATCCTTTAAAGTGTATTCTCATCATTCTGTTGTTTATGACATGTTTTGTCAATAGCAGGCTGACAGCCTCTAATTGTAAGGCGAGTTATAGTTCCTGGACCCCAGTTTACTGCAGCCTCCACTGTTACCATTTTAAAGCTTCACTGAGAAAATATAATGTGTAAGGAGGATGTTTAATGTGGATGTTTAAATGTAAAGTACTGTTTGGATGTCTAAATCTAAAGGATGTTTAAATCTAAAGTACTACTTAAATCTAAATTCGGGCAGTACAATGCGTACTGCCCGAAACGCATTGCGTAATAGTGGCTTTAGGCATTGTATGCACTAAGCTCTATCTATAAATCGATCCATTTATGTAAAATCACTTTATGTATGTACCTTACCTGAATAAACATATTTATTTATTTATTTATTTATAAAGCCTAACGTTTCACTAGGCTGCCTCTACTGGTACTAACTCTGCTACAGCTTTGGTACCAATATTACTGCTACTACTACTTCTGTTATTACCACTACTAACACGACTCTTGCTATCTCTTAATATTAATTATTACATGAATAACTTTTAGTGTCCCGGAATAATATTAATTTACATATTATCATTTAATGATCTATACGGCATTAATTTCTAATTTATAATGAAACGAAATTATTCTTATTTATCACTTTAATGGTTATATATTTTAGACGTCAAGTGAAATATCTTCCCTCAGCCACTCTAGTCCTACTGAGAGCGGCAGGCAGGCGGGGCAGTTGGGAGGAGAGAGCACTGGGCCTCTATTGCTATAGAGCACTTGGAAGGGATGGGAAGACAAGGATTCGGTATACGAGAAAGGAAC
Source organism: Procambarus virginalis (assembly GCA_020271785.1). Lineage (NCBI taxonomy): Eukaryota > Metazoa > Arthropoda > Malacostraca > Decapoda > Cambaridae > Procambarus > Procambarus virginalis. The sequence continues at coordinate 7,878,085 of WNGS01165523.1, forward strand.
GATGACCAATCACTTGAACAATCGGGAATCGAACGCCGACGTTGCTAGAGGCGAGGCCGTCCAACCAACCCAAGGTGTTGGTCACGCTTAGCAAGAGTCTCGCGAGAGTGCACGATAGTTCTTGCCGGTGGCGTCAATAACGGCGCGGGCCGGGAATACTTGCCAACATGTAGGATACTTGACTGGAACACAAGTAAACATCTTTTATGGAGGGAACCCCGAAGATTGGCTTCCAGCGTCCCCTACACCATCACTAATACACCCTACACCACGAAAACTACACTATTACAACTACACCCCTCTACCACCGCCTGTAACATCGTCCCGCACTCTTAAAATTAGTTCCTACTTATATATTTTCTCCATTCTTTCGAGCAGGTGTGGTCACGCCCAGGGCTGCCAATCATTTCAAATGCGAGTGTCAAACTCACCAAACCTTTGATGTAAAACTTTCTTGTGTTCCAATCGAAGTTTTGGGGAACATATTATTATTATTTCACGTCTTTTAAGTATCCGGAGAACCTTTTCAGATAAAAAAAATCACACTAGAGCAGTAAAATCAAAGACTATTCTTAGAGTGATTATTGTGTCATGTCAGATGGGATGAATTTAAAATTTAGTGACGGAAATTTTACCTAAAGGTCGTTCTACACTTTTGCTAGTGTGCATGTTTTTTGACGACCTTTAAGTGTAGTTGTCGTTGCCATACACACACACTCACACACCATACTGTCGCTGCCATACACACACACCATATGTCGCTGCCATACACACATACCATACTGTCGCTGCCATACACACACACCATACTGTCGCTGCCATACACACATACCATACTGTCGCTGCCATACACACATACCATACTGTCGCTGCCATACACACATACCATACTGTCGCTGCCATACATACATACCATACTGTCGCTTCTATACACACACATGGGATTTACCTCTCAGAGGAGGTAATGAAACAGTTGACAACACTGGATGCAACTAAAGTTTGGACCAGACAAAGTATCACCGTGGATACTAAAAAAGGCAGCGCAGACCCTCAGCATGCCTCTGGCAATGATCTTTAATGAGTCACTTATGTCGGGAGAATTGCCCAGTTGCTGGAAGGAGGCAAATGTCGTACTGATTTTCAAGGAAGGAGATAGGGAGGAGGCACTTTACTACAGACCCGTATCACTGACAAGCATCCCCTGCAAAATACTTGAAACAATTATTAGGCTAAGACTTGTTGCACACCTGGAGAGCATTAGGTTTGTAAACAAACATCAACATGGGTTCTGGAAAGGGAAATCATGCCAAACAAACCTATTGGAATTCTATGATAAAATAACAAGGATAAGGCAGGACAGAGAAGGTTGGGCAGACTGCATATTTCTAGACCGCCAAAAGGCCTTTGATACAGTATCACACATGAGACTGCTATTCAAACTTGAGAGGCAGGCAGGAGTAGGAGGAATGATGATTCCGTCCTCTGCCACTGGAGGGCGTGGACGTTGGGCTCTGGCTGCCAGTAGCTGTTTGTCGCTGCTTGTTGGTGGTTGCTCGTTGGTGCGGGGCGCCTGCTGACCGGGGCGGAGGTTAATAATATGGCGGCTGCTGGAGGTGGCCGCATGCACCATGTAAATACTGTTCGTCTGGAGTTCTCTGCAGCGGTGGATTGGGAGCTTGCGGCGGCTGTGCTTTTGGATGCCCAGGATGTGGATGTTAAAGATCTCCTCGGTCTCGAGAAATTTTCTCCCACTCTTGTGGTGGTGACTTTTGCCACGTAACCTGGATACGAGCAGTTTGTGGGCATTGGAACGAGAGGACTGCTCCCCTTCGTAATTCGGCTGTTTCAGTGACTGTCTCTGATCCGTGGGGCCCACTGACCTTTGTAAGTGTGCACGGGGGTACCTGTTACGTTTCCTGAGACGGAGCTTTGCTCTGTGTTTGCGAGGTATAGTTCGGTGATGCGTCATCGATACAACATTTTGAGTGCCGGGCAGCTGCGGGGTTTCTGTCTGGGTACTCGCATGCTGCATATGCGCCTCACGTAGTCCATCCCTTCCCAGGTTATGTGCTGTCGTCTTCCACTCCGTGTTTTCTTTCTGGGGCCAGCCCGCATGTGCTTCCGCTGCATGGAGGAGGGCCATGACGCTGCCCGGAGTGAGGTTCCTCGCATGGAGACTACTTCTGTGTTCTGTGAGGGGGATTTTCCACCCTGCGTGAGCATGGTACCTCCCTGGCCGGTCCTCAGGATGGGGGTGTGCCTGGTGGTGTACCTGCGGCGGTTGTGCCTAGTGTTCCGTCTGTGCTTGTGGTGTCTCCTGTACCGGCTGCGGTGAAGGACGTGGCTGTCCCTGCTTCGCGTCTTCTACTTCCGGTGGATGTGGAGGTGCATCCTGTTCCTGGTGCTTTGGTGGTGGATGGGCGTGGTGGTGGGAGTGTCGTATCGGTGCCTCCCGCTGAAAGGGGTGCGTTTTCTGAGGGTGATGGAGGCGTCGTCGATGGTGCCAGCGTTCCTGTTGCCTGCGTTGCGTGTCCGCCTTCTGCTCCTCCTGGGGGTGCGCACCATGAGGGGGTGTTGTCCTCATGTTGTTTTCGCGGAGGGCGTCTATTTCCGTGTGAAGCACGGAAATGAATGAAGAGGGGCGGGTTTTGTTTGTTCGGGCGTAATATTTGGGGGCTGTGATTCCATTCTTGATGGTGTACGCCCCTTCTGGGGTGGCGCATCGTCAGGACTGGGAGCTGTTTTTTCAGGAGGGGCTTCTGCCATACTTGCGACACGATACGAGGGATTTGATCTTTGGTGGTAATTTTAATTGTGTTATGAGTGTGCTGGATTGCTCGAAACATTCCTCACCCGCGGAATGTTTCGGCCGCTTTAATTGAGGTTTTGCGTGCGTGCAGGTTTCGCGATGCGCCCGTTTTGTGTGGCGGCTTGTTGGAGTATACCTTTGCTGCGCGTGGGGCGCGTTATAGGTTAGATAGGTTCTGTGTTTCTGGTGGGGAGTGTTCAGTTTTTTACTTTTGCACGGTCCCGGTGGCCTTCTCAGATCATTGTTTGATAGTGGTCCGGGTTGGTGTCCGGAGTCAGGTGCGGGTGGGGCCTGGGTGGTGGAAACTAAATTGTCGGTTGTTGCGTTGTCCGCATATTTGTGTGCAGCTTCGGGCCTGGTGGGTTGGAATCGTTGCCCGGAAGGCTGAATTCTATTCTCTATCCGTTTGGTGGGAGTGGTGTAAGGTGGAGTGTCGGAGTTTTTTTGGGGTTGTTGCTAAGCGGGAGGCGGTCAGGAGGTTTGGTCTGCTGTGGTTACTTCAGGCACGATTAGCTTGTTTATATGTGCTGTTGAATGCTGGGGTTGACTGCTTTGGTGCAATTTCTGAATGTAAGGAGCGTATTTGTGATTTGCGTGTGGTGTTGGCTGACGGTGTTCGGATGCGTGCTCGTGTGGCTGAGCGTGTGGATGGGGAGAGAGACTCTCCCTTTCTTTTAGGGAGGGAGAAGGCTGCTCGGGATTTCGTTCGTCTCAAGGGTCTTCGGCGGCCGGAGGGTGTTCTGCTTACCGCATGGCAGGAGTTGGAAACATTCTATGGGGAGGTGTGTGGGGATAGTGTGCTTGCAGGCTCCATTTTGGACTGCCATGCTTACCGCATGGCAGGAGTTGGAAGCGTTCTATGGGGAGGTGTGTGGGGATAGTGTGCTTGCGGGCTCCATTTTGGACGGGTGCTTCCCTGGTTTGTCGGGGGCGGAGTGTGCCCGGTTGATGCACGATGTTTCAATGGTGGCGCTCCTGGAGGTGGTTCGGTCGTTTCGTTCAGGGACAGTGCCGGGGATGGCCTGCCCATTGAGTTCTACCTTACCTTTTGGGATGTGTTGGGGGAGGTTCTTTTGGAGGTGGTGCAAGTGTGTCTGCATTTGGGTGCTCTGCCAGATTCCCTTTGTGATGGGATTGTGCGACTGCTCCCAAAGCCGGGCGATTTGCAGTTGTTTTCGAATTGGAGGCCTCTTACACTCTTGAATGTTGTCTATAAAATTCTGTCTAAGGTTTTAGCGCGTCGCTGTCACGGTGTCAATGCGTCGGTGGTCTCTATGGAGTAGTTTTGTGGTGTGCCTGTCCGTGCCCTGATGCATTGCAATGTTTTATTTCGTGACGTGCTTCTCTATGCATCCGAGTATCGGCTTTTGGTGGCTATGATCGGCTTAGACTGGTCGAAGGCCTTCGATCGGGTGTTTTTGGAGTTTGTTTTTAGCGCTATGAAGCGGCTTGGGTTTCCGGGGTGTTTGTGGGTTGGGTCCGTTTGTTGTATGTCCGGAGTCGCAGTCGCACTCAGTCGCACCTGATCACACTTATATGTGTTGCTTACCTCCTCGTCTGCCGTCCGGTCAGTGACTACCCATTTGCGGATATGCTGACGACATCATTCTGTTCGTAACTTCAATGGGTTCTGTCGGTGCTGTCCAGGACGTTCTCCTGCGCTTTGAGTTTGCCACGGGGCCCGTTTTTAATCGGGAGAAGTCGAGGTTGATGGGGGATCGGTGCATGGGCCTCCCGCCAGGTGTGGGATGGGCCGAGGTTTCCTGTGGTTTCGTCGATTCGGGTTCTTGAGGTTACTTGGTTTGCCTTTTATGACCACTCCATGGAGTGAAATTGGGGTGCTGTCTCTCGGTCGGATGGGGTTGCGATTGGCCTCTTGTCGCATCGTCCATTGACGATTTATCAGCGAGGGCTGCTTATTGCGTGTAAGGTCTTGTCCCATGTATGGTTTGGGGCTCGGTGTTTCCTGTTGGATCGTTGAAAAGCTGGAGAAAGCTCTCTCGGTTTGGAG
>WNGS01165523.1:7893811-7918199 GCA_020271785.1 Procambarus virginalis
GTGTGTGTGTGTGTGTGTTGAGTGTGTGTGTGTGTTGTGTGTGTGTTGAGTGTGTGTGTGTGTGGTGTTGATGTGTGTGTGTGTGAGTGTGTGTGTGTGTGTGTGTGTGTGTGTGTGTGTGTGTGTGGGTGTGTGTGTGTGTGTGTGTGTGTGTGTGGTGTGTTGTGTGTGTGTGTGTGCCGCGTTGCTATTTGAGTGTGTGTATGAACCTGCGACAAACAGTCTCCCTCCCGGGCAGGGTTCCGGGGGAGGGAGTGGCGTTCAAGTGAACCAATAACTCTTCACTGGGTGTAAAAAATCATTAAACTATTTGAGACATCCTCTGTTGTTGTTGTGGGAGCTTGTGGTACAGCTGACAGAGGTCCACGCACCACACTTTCCACACCCATCCCTCTAATTGACCAGAGCTAACCAGAGCCCTCTAGCATATCGTAAGTAATGAAGAACTATAATACATTTACTCGCTATAATGTTGGTGCTGAATGTAGAACATTAAAAAAAAAACATATATTTACTCCGATATAACATTATTTTATAACGAAATTAGGTCCATGTAATTACCTACAGCCGCGTCAACAGTGTCGCTCGGAGCGTCGACTTCCTGTGGCGTCACCTGCCGCTTAGCTTCGTCTAAATTTATTATGAAATTATATTTTTTCAGAGTAAAAAAAAATGTTTTTTCATGTTCTACATTTAGCACCAGCATTATAGTGAGTAAATATATCATAGTTCTTCATTACTTACGTAATACTATAGGAGGCTTTGGGTACCTTTATAGGAGGCTTTGGGTACCTTTGGGTAATTAGACGGAGCCGTCCAGACCCCGGCTGTACAGTAATACAACACATACAATACCTTACATGCCTTGTAAGAGTAATGCCTCAACTCCGTAGCCAAGAATGCAAGAAACATTTGCTCTAACAAACAAAAAATGTCTTTCTAAGCTAAATTCGACCACCATGGTTTGGTTTGGTGCTGGGTTCAGGCCTAGCCTAGCCTCGCCTAGCCTCGCCTAGCCTCGCCTCGCCTAGCCTCGCCTAGCCTCGCCTAACCACGTGTAGCCTCGCCTAGCCACGTGTAGCCTCGCCTAGCCACGACTAGCCTCGCCTAGCCACGTGTAGCCTCGCCTAGCCACGACTAGCCTCGCCTAGCCACGACTAGCCTCGCCTAGCCACGACTAGCCTCGCCTAGCCACGTGTAGCCTCGACTAGCCTCGCCTAGCCTCGCCTAGACACGACTAGCCTCGCCTAGCCACGTGTAGCCTCGCCTAGCCACGTGTTGCCTCACCTAGCCACGTGTAGCCTCGCCTAGCCACGTGTAGCCTCACCTAGCCACGTGTAGCTTCACCTAGCCACGTGTAGCCTCGCCTAGCCTCACCTAGCCACGTGTAGCCTCACCTAGCCACGACTAGCCATGTGTAGCCTCACCTAGCCACGTGTATCCTCGCCTAGCCTCACCTAGCCACGACTAGCCTCACCTAGCCACGTGTAGCCTCACCTAGCCACGTGTAGCCTCACCTAGCCACGACTAGCCTCGCCTAGCCATGTGTAGCCTCGCCTAGCCACGTGTAGCCTCACCTAGCCACGTGTAGCCTCGCCTAGCCTCACCTAGCCACGACTAGCCTCACCTAGCCACGTGTAGCCTCACCTAGCCACGTGTAGCCTCACCTAGCCACGTGTAGCCTCACCTAGCCACGACTAGCCTCGCCTAGCCATGTGTAGCCTCACCTAGCGACGTGTAACCTCGCCTAGCCTCACCTAGCCACGTGTAGCCTCACCTAGCGACGTGTAACCTCGCCTAGCCTCACCTAGCCACGTGTAGCCTCACCTAGCCACGACTAGCCTCACCTAGCCACGTGTAGCCTCACCTAGCCACGTGTAGCCTCACCTAGCCACGACTAGCCTCACCTAGCCACGTGTAGCCTCACCTAGCCACGACTAGCCTCGCCTAGCCATGTGTAGCCTCACCTAGCGACGTGTAACCTCGCCTAGCCTCACCTAGCCACGTGTAGCCTCACCTAGCCTCACCTAGCCACGTGTAGCCTCACCTAGCCACGTGTAGCCTCACCTAGCCACGACTAGCCTCACCTAGCCACGTGTAGCCTCACCTAGCCACGTGTAGCCTCGCCTAGCCACGACTAGCCTCACCTAGCCTCGCGTAGCGTATCTACCTGTGCAGGATGACCACTATAACAGCTTAGTGACCACCAGCAAGTATATACTATAGTGCTCTTTATAGTTGAGAAGTATGATACACTGAGAGAATATACACCTAACAGCTTGGTAGACCTCCCTGTGTGGTAGCGACGGATAATGTTCTCATTATATCTCCCCCTCATTATTACTCTCGCTCACTCACTCTGCGGCACGCCCACACACCACCTGCAGTAGTACCCCAGGTGTCTGGTGGTGGTGGTGGTGGTGGTGGTGGTGGTGCTGGTGGCTGGTTGCTACAGCCGTGAAGGACGCACGGCCGCTGCTGAATGGAGGGGGGGGGACCTATGGGCAAGAGGGCGCCATTCCCCCTATCCCCATAGCCGCTAGTTTATATTCCCTTATCGCCCTAAAATACGAGCCAAACTGGCATAAGGCATATATTTATTAATGTACCGTGCGATTGTATTATCTCTGCGGAGGGCAGCTCCCATCTTTATGTCCGGAGTGGTGCGGCATCAACGACCTCCCCTGCCTTCCCCAGCCTGCCTTCCCCAGCCCTGCCTTCCCCAGCCCAGCTGGTCGTCCTCGCGATAAAAAACCCACGACTTCTTTACGAGCCCCATCCCATCCTTCGCCAAGATGCTCTTACCAGCCACACTCGTACATTTATCTCGGCGAGAGCATTTAAACTCCGGCAATATACAGATGACAGCTGTGTATAAAGTGTTATGATCTCAGCCTGCAGGAGAAACGAGTCTCACCCTTTGAGAGTATTCAGCAAGCCTGACCTAACTGGAAGGTCCAGGAATTATAGAGGCGATAACACAGATGTAAAATAGTGTGTTGCATTTATATAAAAGTTTGAGATTATGGGCAATGGACTAGAAAAACAGATAAATGACTTGTTGGAAGATGTGGACAAGTTACTGGGGGCGTGAGGCTCGCTTGTGGAAGGCGATGACCTCATTTGAGGCCAGACATCGCAGGGGAGAGGCCGCGCTTCGTCGAGCTCCCGCCAGAAGGGACCCCTAGCGATATTATCTCCAAGAGAAGAGAAGGTGCAGACGTTCCAGCTGTTGAGTCGAGCTGAGGACGTGTGGTCTCAAGTCCTGGACGGCGAGGAGAGAGTATTAAGCCGCCCAGAGACAGTTTTGTGGGCTGTGACAAGCGCCCTGGTCAGACGTTGTCAGAGGGAGAAGCGCCCTCGACCAGATAATCTGTGGTAAGCCCGATTTAAGCCAGTTCATAGTGTTTGCTTGTAGTTGGTCGTGTGCCCAGCGACAGTAGCGATGTTTATTTTCAAATTAGAAATGTTTTGGTATGGCAGAAAGCCTAAAATAAGAGAGTGAAGTGAGAGGAGCGCTGAGCGACGTCCGTCTTCTCTGAGCGCTGGCGAGCAACTGAAGGAGCCCGGCTCCTGAGGGAGGAGGCCCCTCCCGGCGTGAGTGAGGCTCGCCCAGCGAGGTGGCGCATGGACTCGCCCACGGGGGAGTCCACTCTCATTAAATGTAGAGGACAGATAGAGATTGGAGACAAAGATGTTGTATGATTAATTTTGTTTATGTGTTAAAAAGGGAAACAATTTATTGGAATGCAAATGGGTTGCAGGTTTGTCTTTGGGGAAGAAGTTGCTGAGGACTTGGAAGCCAGCACAGAGGGAGTGGTTGATGAGACTCCAAGGCAGGGGAGGAGAGGACCCCGAGCGATGAAGAAGCAGTGAGGAGGAGTGTCACGTGCTTCTGCAGAGGTGGTGAAGTGCCACAGTTATTCGAGGAAATTTATGGTGCAGCAGCCAGGAGAGCTGTGGATGACCCTAGTAGGAGTAGGGAGGCACCATAGTTGTTCAAGGAATCTTCATGGTAGCAGCCTGGAGGAGCTGCAGAGGATCCTGGTGTTTAAGCCCTGAGGAACCTGAAGTTGTTAGGGTAGTGAAGTAGTTCTAAATGATCACTTGTATGGAGGTGAGAGTGTTTGTCATTAGCGTGAACGACGCAGTGAGAGGTGGGTGAGTGATCGTTTGCCACTTATGTGCCAAGAAGTGTATATTGAAGTTTAGAGTTACAGACGTAGGCAGGAGTACCTACAGATATATATGTATTCTAAGACTGATAGAATGGTCGATTGATTCGTTGTGTGGCACGGATCATTTATACTGATATATATATATGTATGTTATTGCTTTCAAATGCTGATTTGCCTTATATGTGTTTATAGGTATATATATATGTATACATTCGCTTGATGGTAGTGTGACATTATATTGTAAGACTTAATCTACTTGAGGAGGTTGATAATATTAGGTAATACCAAGAGATAGAATACCACTTAGCAAGCTGAGGATAGAGTTCTGATGGTGTTGGAGTGCAACCTGATTATAATAGTACAGAGTATAGGATTCATTTTTATTTTATTTATTTTTTTATTTATTTATTCATATACAAGAAGGTACATTGGGAATGTGAGAATATATAATATGGTAATTACAATCTTGTAAAGCCACTAGTACGCGCAGCGTTTCGGGCAGAAATGCTGCGCGTACAAATTCATCATTATTATATGTATGCGTGTATTGTATATGTACTTCGTCCAGTAAATGTACCCAAATTTGCTGGTGTTTGCACTTGTCCCAGTGAGGCTTCCCAGGAAATAGGAAAGAAGGAGAGAGAGAGAGAGCAAGAAACAGGAACCAATGCTGTGGACAGGGTAAGACAGAAGTCTAGGAAGATAAAGGGGATTGAGGAGGTCATATTCCATAAGGAGAGTGGGGAGTCACTGCGGCTCGAGTGGGTGTGTGCACGTGACAACAAGGCTGCGTGTTGGAGCCGCATCCCCTAAACGTGTGACGTTGAGCCCCTCTCCAAGAGCCAGAAGTGCCTAGTGTGATCTCCTAGTGAAATATGAGCATTTGTCGAGTTGTGGGTTGGGTGGTCCGTCAGCGGTAACACCACTCAAACCACCACCGCAACAAATTGGGGGCCTGTGTCCGGGAGAGTGAACTGACACACCCACACCCTGTCCAAGAGTGCATTTGTACACCCTTGCTGAAATAGATAAACTGTGTGACCGCAGGTGTATATTCTCTCTCTTGGGAAGACTCACAGGACAAGATGGATAAGGTGCAAGCATTTGTGGAATCAGGCAAGCCTGAGGACTTGGAACGGTGCACGAGGTGAATGTAGGGAGTGCTGACCCCATCAAGCAGCACCCTTACAGAATTAACCCAGAGAAAGCAGCGGCAATGAGAGCCGAAGTGAAGTATCTGCTAGATAACGACTTGGCAGAGGTTAGCGACAGTGACTGGAGTTCGCCGTGCCTCCTCGTGAAGAAGAGTGATGGCACGTACCGGTTCTGCACTGATTACAGGAAGGTGAATTCAGTCACGGTCGCTGACTCGTTCCCGATACCACGCATTGACGATTGCATAGATCGGATTGGGAGCGCACGGTATGTCTCGAAAATAGACCTGCTAAAGGGATACTACCAGATTCCCCTGTCCGAGGAGGCTAAGAGGATCTCAGCGTTCGTGACACCCGACGGCTTGTATCAATATAAAGTGGTGCCGTTCGGAATGAAGAATAGTGGCAGCTGTTTCCAGCGAGTAATGAATCGGATATTACAAGGTGCGACTGGATGTGCAGTGTACATCGATGATATTGTCGTGTTCGCTGATTCCTGGAAGGATCACGTGGATCGGCTGGTAGATTTGTTCGATCGACTGGAGAAAGCCAACATGACGATTAACTTAGCAAAAAGCGAGTTCGGGAGAGCCCGCCTGGAGTACCTTGGATACATAGTCGGGCAAGGCGAGGTTGCTCCGGTAAGAACAAAGGTGGAGGCCATTGACAACTTCCCGGTGCCCAGGAGCAAGAAAGATTTGTTGAGATACCTCGGTATGATTGGATATTACCGGAAGTTCTGTGAAAATTTCTCCACCATAGCCGCTCCTATGACGAGTTTGCTATCAAAGAGCAAGAAGTGGGAGTGGAATAGAACGGCACAAGAAGCGTTTGAGAAGACCAAAAGACTGTTGACCGAGGCGCCTGTACTAGTGTCGCCCGATTTTGGAACGCCGTTTACGTTATTTGTGGATGCCAGTGATATAGGGGCTGGAGCTGTACTGACGCAGCAGGATGATGGAATTTACCGTCCCGTGTCTTTCTTTTCAAAAAAATTTGTTAAGCACCAGATGTCGTACAGTACGGTCGAGAAAGAGACTTTGGCCCTGGTGATGGCATTGAAACATTTTGAAGTGTATGTGAGTGGGGGAGGACACCCAGTGACGGTGTATACTGACCATAACCCCTAGTTTTTCTGAAGAAAATGAAGCATGCGAACCAGAGGTTAACCAGATGGTTTTTATTGCTCCAAGAGTATGACTTGGTGATAACGCACATAAGAGGGCGAGACAATGTAGTGGCTGATGCGTTATCTCGAGCCTAGCCACTAGAATAACTCTCAAAAATAAGGGGAGGGGAGTGTTATGATCTCAGCCTGCAGGAGAAACGAGTCTCCCTTTGAGAGTTATTCAGCAAGCCTGACCTAACTGGAAGGTCCAGGAATTATAGAGGCGATAACACAGATGTAAAATAGTGTGTTGCATTTATATAAAAGTTTGAGATTATGGGCAATGGACTAGAAAAACAGATAAATGACTTGTTGGAAGATGTGGACAAGTTACTGGGGGCGTGAGGCTCGCTTGTGGAGGGCGATGACCTCACTTGAGGCCAGACATCGCAGGGGAGAGGCCGCGCTTCGTCGAGCTCCCGCCAGAAGGGACCCCTAGCGATATTATCTCCAAGAGAAGAGAAGGTGCAGACGTTCCAGCTGTTGAGTCGAGCTGAGGACGTGTGGTCTCAAGTCCTGGACGGCGAGGAGAGAGTATTAAGCCGCCCAGAGACAGTTTTGTGGGCTGTGACAAGCGCCCTGGTCAGACGTTGTCAGAGGGAGAAGCGCCCTCGACCAGATAATCTGTGGTAAGCCCGATTTAAGCCAGTTCATAGTGTTTGCTTGTAGTTGGTCGTGTGCCCAGCGACAGTAGCGATGTTTATTTTCAAATTAGAAATGTTTTGGTATGGCAGAAAGCCTAAAATAAGAGAGTGAAGTGGGAGGAGCGCTGAGCGACGTCCGTCTTCTCTGAGCGCTGGCGGGCAACTGAAGGAGCCCGGCTCCTGAGGGAGGAGGCCCCTCCCGGCGTGAGTGAGGCTCGCCCAGCGAGGTGGCGCATGGACTCGCCCACGGGGGAGTCCACTCTCATTAAATGTAGAGGACAGATAGAGATTGGAGACAAAGATGTTGTATGATTAATTTTGTTTATGTGTTAAAAAGGGAAACAATTTATTGGAATGCAAATGGGTTGCAGGTTTGTCTTTGGGGAAGAAGTTGCTGAGGACTTGGAAGCCAGCACAGAGGGAGTGGTTGATGAGACTCCAAGGCAGGGGAGGAGAGGACCCCGAGCTATGAAGAAGCAGTGAGGAGGAGTGTCACGTGCTTCTGCAGAGGTGGTGAAGTGCCACAGTTATTCGAGGAAATTTATGGTGCAGCAGCCAGGAGAGCTGTGGATGACCCTAGTAGGAGTAGGGAGGCACCATAGTTGTTCAAGGAATCTTCATGGTAGCAGCCTGGAGGAGCTGCAGAGGATCCTGGTGTTTAAGCCCTGAGGAACCTGAAGTTGTCAGGGTAGTGAAATAGTTCTAAATGATCACTTGTATGGAGGTGAGAGTGTTTGTCATTAGCGTGAACGACGCAGTGAGAGGTGAGTGATCGTTTGCCATTTATGTGCCAAGAAGTGTATATTGAAGTTTAGAGTTACAGACGTAGGCAGGAGTACCTACAGATATATATGTATTCTAAGACTGATAGAATGGTCGATTGATTCGTTGTGTGGCACGGATCATTTATACTGATATATATATATGTATGTTATTGCTTCAAATGCTGATTTGCCTTATATGTGTTTATAGGTATATATATATGTATACATTCTCTTGATGGTAGTGTAACATTATATTGTAAGACTTAATCTACTTGAGGAGGTTGATAATATTAGGTAATACCAAGAGATAGAATACCACTTAGCAAGCTGAGGATAGAGTTCTGATGGTGTTGGAGTGCAACCTGATTATAATAGTACAGAGTATAGGATTCATCATTATTATATGTATGCGTGTATTGTATATGTACTTCGTCCAGTAAATGTATTCAAATTTGCTGGTGTTTGCACTTGTCCCAGTGAGGCTTCCCAGGAAATAGAAAGAAGGAGAGAGAGAGAGAGCAAGAAACAGGAACCACTGCTGTGGACAGGGTAAGACAGAAGTCTAGGAAGATAAAGGGGATTGAGGAGGTCATATTCCATAAGGAGAGTGGGGAGTCACTGCGGCTCGAGTGGGTGTGTGCACGTGACAACAAGGCTGCGTGTTGGAGCCGCATCCCCTAAACGTGTGACGTTGAGCCCCTCTCCAAGAGCCAGAAGTGCCTAGTGTGATCTCCTAGTGAAATATGAGCATTTGTCGAGTTGTGGGTTGGGTGGTCCGTCAGCGGTAACACCACTCAAACCACCACCGCAACAAAAGTCTGCTTCACATCATGTGAGTGCTTGGAGATCACCGGCTTCAAGCTTCATGAGATACAACACATGAGGGTAGCGACCAACCACGCCACAACACAGGAGCAAGCGACCAACCACACCACAACACAGGAGCAAGCGACCAACCACACCACAACACAGGAGCAACCGACCAACCACACCACAACACTGGACCAAGCGACCAACCACGCCACAACACAGGAGCAACCGACCAACCACACCACAACACTGGACCAAGCGACCAACACGCCACAACACAGGAGCAAGCGACCAACCACACCACAACACTGCAGCAAGCGACCAACCACGCTACAACACTGCAGCAAGCGACCAACTACACCACAACACTGGAGCAAGCGACCAACCACGCCACAACACTGCAGCAAGTGACCAACCACACCACAACACGGCAGCAAGCGACCAACCACGCTACAACACTGCAGCAAGTGACCAACCACACCACAACACTGGAGCAAGTGACCAACCACACCACAACACTGCAGCAAGCGACCAACCACACCACAACACTGCAGCAAGCGACCAACCACAACACTGCAGCAAGTGACCAACCACACCACAACACTGCAGCTAGCGACCAACCACACCACAACACTGCAGCAAGCGACCAACCACACCACAACACTGCAGCAAGCGACCAACCACACCACAACACTGCAGCAAGCGACCAACCACGCCACAACACTGCAGCAAGCGACCAACCACACCACAACACTGCAGCAAGCGACCAACCACAACACTGCAGCTAGCGACCAACCACAACACAACACTGCAGCAAGCGACCAACCACACCACAACACTGCAGCAAGCGACCAACCACACCACAACATGGGAGCAAGCGACCAACCACACCACAACACTGCAGCAAGCGACCAACCACACCACAACACTGCAGCAAGCGACCAACCACACCACAACATGGGAGCAAGCGACCAACCACACCACAACACTGCAGCAAGCGACCAACCACACCACAACACTGCAGCAAGTGACCAACCACACCACAACACTGCAGCAAGTGACCAACCACACCACACCACAAGACTGCAGCAAGTGACCAACCACACCACAACACTGCAGCAAGCGACCAACCACACCACAACACAGCAGCAAGCGACCAACCACGCCACAACACTGCAGCAAGCGACCAACCACGCCACAACACTGCAGCAAGCGACCAACCACACCACAACACTGCAGCAAGCGACCAACCACACCACAACACAGGAGCAAGTGACCAACCACTCCACAACACTGCAGCAAGTGACCAACCACACCACAACACTGCAGCAAGCGACCAACCACGCTACAACACTGCAGCAAGTGACCAACCACACCACAACACTGCAGCAAGTGACCAACCACACCACAACACTGCAGCAAGTGACCAACCACGCCACAACACTGCAGCAAGCGACCAACCACGCTACAACACTGCAGCAAGTGACCAACCACACCACAACACTGCAGCAAGCGACCAACCACGCTACAACACTGCAGCAAGTGACCAACCACACCACAACACTGCAGCAAGCGACCAACCACAACACTGCAGCAAGTGACCAACCACACCACAACACTGCAGCAAGCGACCAACCACGCTACAACACTGCAGCAAGTGACCAACCACGCTACAACACTGCAGCAAGTGACCAACCACACCACAACACTGCAGCAAGCGACCAACCACACCACAACACTGCAGCAAGTGACCAACCACGCTACAACACTGCAGCAAGTGACCAACCACACCACAACAATGCAGCAAGTGACCAATCACACCACAACATGGGAGCAAGCGACCAACCACACCACAACACTGCAGCAAGTGACCAACCACACCACAACACTGCAGCAAGTGACCAACCAAACCACACCACAACACTGCAGCAAGTGACCAACCACACCACAACACTGCAGCAAGCGACCAACCACACCACAACACAGGAGCAAGCGACCAACCACACCACAACACTGCAGCAAGCGACCAACCACACCACAACACTGCAGCAAGTGACCAACCACACCACAACACTGCAGCAAGTGACCAACCACACCACAACACTGCAGCAAGTGACCAACCACACCACAACATGGGAGCAAGCGACCAACCACACCACAACACTGCAGCAAGCGACCAACCACACCACAACACTGCAGCAAGTGACCAACCACACCACAACATGGGAGCAAGCGACCAACCACACCGCAACACAGGAGCAAGCGACCAACCACACCACAACACTGCAGCAAGCGACCAACCACACCACAACACTGCAGCAAGTGACCAACCACACCACAACACTGCAGCAAGCGACCAACCACACCACAACACTGCAGCAAGTGACCAACCACACCACAACACTGCAGCAAGTGACCAACCACACCACAACACTGCAGCAAGCGACCAACCACACCACAACACTGCAGCAAGTGACCAACCACACCACAACACTGCAGCAAGCGACCAACCACACCACAACACTGCAGCAAGCGACCAACCACACCACAACACTGCAGCAAGCGACCAACCACACCACAACACTGCAGCAAGTGACCAACCACACCACAACACTGCAGCAAGTGACCAACCACACCACAACACTGCAGCAAGCGACCAACCACACCACAACACTGCAGCAAGCGACCAACCACACCACAACACTCTAGCAAGTGACCAACCACACCACGACACTGGAGCAAGCGACCAACCACACCACAACACAAGACAAGCGACCAACCACACCACAAGACAAGTGACCAACCACACCACGACACTGGAGCAAGCGACCAACCACACCACAACACAAGACAAGCGACCAACCACACCACAAGACAAGTGACCAACCACACCACGACACTGGAGCAAGCGACCAACCACACCACAACACAAGACAAGCGACCAACCACACCACAAGACAAGTGACCAACCACACCACGACACTGGAGCAAGCGACCAACCACACCACAACACAAGACAAGCGACCAACCACACCACAAGACAAGTGACCAACCACACCACGACACTGGAGCAAGCGACCAACCACACCACAACACAAGACAAGCGACCAACCACACCACAAGACAAGTGACCAACCACACCACGACACTGGAGCAAGCGACCAACCACACCACAACACAAGACAAGCGACCAACCACACCACAAGACAAGTGACCAACCACACCACGACACTGGAGCAAGCGACCAACCACACCACAACACAAGACAAGCGACCAACCACACCACAAGACAAGTGACCAACCACACCACGACACTGGAGCAAGCGACCAACCACACCACAACACAAGACAAGCGACCAACCACACCACAAGACAAGCGACCAACCACACCACGACACGGGAGCAAGCGGCCAACCACGCTACGAGAAGGATGTAGAGGAGGGCGACAGTTTAGGGGGACGCGGCCGCTCCTCATAACTCACCAACAAACCCGTGAGCACAAAACATATGACTCGCTATAAATGAGATACAGAAAAGGGGAAATAATTAGACGTGAAGAAATAACACAATAGCTAAGATTTTCAAAATTATATTAACGAGCGAAGATGAAAATAATTAAAATTTAAAAGAGGAAAAGCGGGAGAAAGAGATAAGGTTACTGAAAATTAAGCGTAATTCATCTGTGAAGAGGAAACAAACATTGCAACTGCAGCTGTCATCCACAGCAGCAACCACCGCTTCATAAGACCAGGTGTACAGTGCTCCTCGTACACCACCACCACACTCCACCACTCATCCACACCACATACAACACAACTCACCCCTTAGGCAGACTTCTATACACACACACCCACGTACACACACACACACACAACAACAGTGAATAACCTCGCCGATTTCGGTACATGGTTTCAATGCCAGCATAATAACGAAGCAGGAAACCCAGGTGAGAACAAAGACACGGAACGAGACTCGGGGAAATCCTAGGTGTTTCAGGCTCAGTAGAAAATATTTAAAGTACACAGAGGAGTAAAAGGTAAAGGAAGACACTAAAAAAATAATTGTGACAATTCTGGGAACCTGAACACCAGTTCACAGCAAGTCGTGAGCCGAGCCTCAAATCGGTTGCTCGTCATCACTGGTGGCTCCCATTGTCGTAGACAGGAAGCATGTACGGCTTTTTTCCACGTCCCCGTAAGCCAACTACTGACCTATCCCGGAATGCAACCTACAACAGTTGTCTAACTCCAGGATACCCATTTACTGCAATTTCCTGATGGTTAACTAACTCTCATCTACTTGAACTGCCAGTTCTTTTGACACTTGGGTTTGTATGGAGAATACTCTACCAAGACGACCAGAGGCGTGTACTCTTAACTATGAGCACCTCAACATTTTCCCCAAAGTACAATATTAGTTTTCCACTAAACTGCATACATTACTGTTAAGGTGGATTACACAATACTGAAGCCGACTTAATAGCGAATGCCTGAATGCCATCCTGACGTGGGCAACTATGCAACAGTGCTCCCAGGGATGCGGTTTACTATCTCAAATTTGCAATATCAAGACAATGTAGATGCAACATGCCGCGCTCGACTGCAAGGTTTTATAGGGTCAATAAAACGTTTTAAGCGAATACTCTCAAATCACGCAGCATCATTGTTATCAGACGTTATCTTGACGTGGGGGTAGTAGAGCAGAGTTGTCATTAAAGAGAAGTAAACCTCACGAATGGGAAAGACAAGGAGAGGAGAGGAAAGGAAAGCGGTTACGGTGATAAAGGAGCGAGGGAAAACATCGCGAATAGTGGCAGAAGAAGTGAAAGGAACGCGGGAAAGAAACCTGCGAGGGAGTGCAGGCTGGCACCAGATCAAGAATTGTCGCTGGAGGGAGCTACGAGAGGGGCTTGAGCAGGAAGGGGAGGAGAGGTCGAACAGGTGGGAGATGAATAGAAGAAGGTCGGAAGAGGAGGAGGCCGAGAAAGAAAGAGAAGATGAGGAGGAGGAGGTCAAGGAAGATGGGGAGGAGGTTAAGGAAGATGGGGAGGAGGAGGAGGTTAAGGAAGATGGGGAGGAGGAGGAGGGTCAAGGAAGATGGGGAGGAGGAGGAGGAGTTAAGGAAGATGGGGAGGAGGAAGAGATTAACCACCAACAAAAAGAGATTGCAACTATACAACAAGAAAAATTATGTACTAACAAGTATTCTGAAGGAGAAAAAGTAATAAAACGTCAGGCTACGAAACTGTCGGGAAGGTCAGGCTACGAAACTGCCGCGAAGGTCAGGCTACGAAACTGCCGCGAAGGTCAGGCTACGAAACTGTCGGGAAGGTCAGGCTACGAAACTGTCGGGAAGGTCAGCTACGAAACTGTCGGGAAGGTCAGGCTACGAAACTGGCGGGAAGGTCAGGCTACGAAACTGTCGGGAAGGTCAGGCTACGAAACTGTCGGGAAGGTCAGGCTACGAAACTGGCGGGAAGGTCAGGCTACGAAACTGGCGGGAACGCAAAACTATGAAACTTTCGGAATGTCCGGCTACAAAACAGTAGGGACTTGGGACTGTCGGGTTAACGGTAAAATCCACTGTCTTAACATATTAACAGTTAACACAGTCAAGCGGGGTAGATACAGCCAAGTGCTGTAGCTGCCCCTGATCCATGAACAACACAGTCGAGGCTATTGTATGTTCCACGAGAGGATATTAACCATTATATCAGTGATTTCTGAAAGTTATGTCATGCCCTGAGCACACACGCACACACCGTTGAGGCTACTCGTTGAGGCTAAGACTGGTCTGTTGGAACAAGTGCAACATTGTGGTAGGTGTCGCTGAAGTAGTATTGGTGATACAACAAATGTTCATTCCATGCAGCCGCATACATTCATAAACTCATGTGTATAAAAAACGCTTTACATAAGATTCACAACTTGTGACGTTCGAACAGTTTTTTAGCTGACAACCTCAGCTGACGTATATTTTATAATTCGTTCACGTCTTATGCTCAGATCTCCTCTCAAAATGCTTCACCCACGTACTGCAAATACCAATAATGGTCAACAGAACCTAACCATCTAATCTAACCTAAGATAGGCCTAACTATTCAGCACTTTCTAGTATGAAATAATATCATCAAATATTTGAGAAAAAAAATGGAATACGCAATGCGTTGATGAATGAATTTTTCAGGCCGGTCGCTAAATGGAGAAGCCTAGCCTGAAGCTACGTCCATTCTCAGACGTTGTACAGAGAATGAAATTAACTGCATGAATTTAAGCCACAGGCTTCAGCGAGACGACTTAAAAGGATTTGCACATCAGATGGTAAAATATAGGGACCATGATATAATAGACGAAACAAAAACAAATATAGTCATCACTCATTATTCTGAGTTTGAACAATACAGTACGCAGTATCTTATTCATCACTGAGGAGATAACAACTAAATAAGCCAATTCAAACACAGCCAGTTGATTGTATACATTAGGCACCGCTTGGTTATACTACGTGTACATATACCTGTAGTATGTATGAATCGCCAACTTGTTTTAGAGGCCAACACCATTGTTATTACCAATGATGTTGATACTTTGGGGTTTCCTGAGGCCCGTCATGAGCTGCTGAAGCCGGAACTAATGGTGTAGCTGACAATATACCGGGACGCGGCTGTCGCCACGCTTCTCACACCCATACTTGGATTAATTGATTATAAAATGAGAATGTCAAAAGTATCACGGCAGAATATTAATGGAAGACCGGCTCCGAGCGGAGGCAGGCCAGTGTGCTGGTGCATACCGATGAAGAGCGCGGCTGAAGCAACATATTTTACTATTGTTGATGCAGCTCCGGAGAGAAGAAGACTACCCTTAGCTAAATGGGACCCTCACTGGAATGTCGCCCATCTAATATATACCCAACGACACCCACAAGCACAAACAAGTATACCCAAAACACAGGCAAGGGCACACGAGCATAACATAAGCAAGGACACCCACAAACACAAGCAAGGACAGACAAACGACATGAGCAAGGACGGGCTCCCGCCAAACACACACCGAGACTACGACGTTGGTACAACGTTCGAACAAGTTTTAACACCTCCTAACTAGTTATAACAACCAATATAGCAAGTTGTAACAACGTTCTAATACGTCATAAACACGTTAAGCAAGATGTAACAACTTTATTACAAGTTGTAACAAGCGGAAAATAGAGACAGTTTAGGTTTGTGTTTCCAGGGCTGCAGCTTTTTTTTTATTATTAACAAGCTTAGGTTAACACAGCAATGTGCTGCTGCCCTATTCTGTACGAAAGATTACACAGTGTAGATCAAACACTACCTATTAGTTCATCTAATATCCCCATCTCACAGGATGGTTAGTCATGCATGGAATCAGGAGAGAACATGAAATGTAAGGCTGATCTATTACCCTACACTAGCAAACTCTGGGTACAGCACAAGAATATCTTCCAACATTCCTGAGTGTATGAAGTAATTACAGAGCTCAAAGTACCTCATACCATTTGGTCTGAAATCACTGATGTGACAAGCCTGCCGACCTCTCCAGGGGCCAGATTCATCAAGCACTTATGCAAGAACTTGTAAAACTGTTCGCTCTTATCGCCTTGGCGGTGACGTAGTGATTCAACAAACTGTTTATGAACACTCATCTTCCCAAGAACACTCTTTCACACTACGACACCTCCTGAGCTCTCGTAGCTTTACGCAAACTGTAGTTTTCCTCGACTACACAACGGGAACTCAAAATACAGTTCTTTAGTCTGTGGCTCCCGTCATGCCAGCAATATATGCTTAGTGTGTCCGTAACTCTTATTAAATGTATATTTTATGAAGAAAAATTGTTTAAATAAGTTATTATAAAAATACCTAAGTCAATATTAATTGCTTATTTTAACTAAGAGAAGTCATTAGTCAATGTGTTTTTCAATGCCAATTTTTTTGCTAATAGAAATTAACAAAACACAAACATGGGAAAAATGGCATAGTTAGTACAATATATTTATTCAACCAAACTCAGCCAATCGTGAAACTCAACTTGAACAGACTGTTAATTAGGCCCCCATTAGATTATCCATGAACCTCCACAACACTAAGCCTGTATGGTACAGCTCCTACAGCCAGCCAGCCATACATGGCAGCCAGCCAGGAAAAATCATTACCATCATAAATGCGAGCACAGCATATGTCACGTATCATGCCACACATCAGTTCATATCACAGTACCAAAATCACCCACGAAGCCAAAGTGGTTGGGCCACTGCCATGTATTTCCCCCATCTCCACCTTATCTCCAAATCCTACTTCAAGATTTCCTGTATCCTTATCCTTACCCATCCTTCCCCTACCAGCTCTATGGGCACCGGAACCGAAAAATAGTTCACCCATAATTAAAGTTGTCAAGTATATTGATAATTAGAGAACTACAAATTAAATTATTCATGGCAAATTAAATACTGAAGACTATGCCAATGAATTCTAAATAGGAAGAAAGTCTAACCTAGATTTGCTAATATTTGCTGCATTACAATACTATTATACTTTAAAATCGCTCACTCATATAATACCAGGAAAATATAAAATACTAAATACTAAATCCTTACCTAACCTCACACAGGCCAGTATTTACGTACTGAAGTACAGATTTATTAATGTGCTTAACATTTACCCATAATCATTCAATGTATTTTATTATTAACTGATTATATTCTATGCTGTTACAATTTCATCTAAAAAATAATGGTCATAAAGTATCAATACCCTTAGCTGGGTACTGACATATTAAGTAACTGTTATATGTGGGTCTGTATATGGAAATCTCATCTTTCAAATTTTATGCATCTCAATTTTCTTTATTTGCTAATACAGAACATGTCTGCTATTTCAAGCATTTTTTTTTTTAGATCTTTCTAATAAAAAACAAATCAGAATACGCAGTGTATCACTAGGAAAGGTACATTGCTATGAAGTGTCTCCAGGATTTTGCAATCTATTATAGCATAGATTTATAAAAATTGATGCTGCTTGCATTGTGTTTTTCACTGATTCATTATGTGATATGAACACTGGCACTTTTATATAAAGCAGAATTATAATAGGCAATAGTACTTTACAGTATTTTCTTTGTATACAGTAATTAGCAATTTACATAGTTTTGTAAGATCAGTTATATAAGGTACATCCATTTATAAATCTATATAAATAAAAATGTAAATGTTCGTTTGTTCAAAATCACCAATCTCCGAAAGTTCTTCAATGATTGCTTTAAATTTTAAACAGTCGTTCATTCGCAACCGAGCGGGTATTATTATATAACTATATAGATGTCATGTCTGTGACGGGAAAAAACATGTTTTTTTGAAAAACTGTTTGTCATGGGAGGGAATCTTTAAAACCTCTTTACCGATGCTTGAAATTTTGACACAACGTTGCATTCGAATAGGGGTGTGTTTTNGAGGCTGGCGAGGATGGTGAGGCTGGCGAGGATGGTGAGGCTGACGAGGATGGTGAGGCTGACGAGGATGGTGAGGCTGGCGAGGATGTGAGGCTGGCGAGGATGGTGAGGCTGGCGAGGATGGTGAGGCTGGCGAGGATGTGGTGAGGCTGGCGAGGCTGGCGAGGCTGGCGAAGCTGGTGAGCTATTTACTATTGTCATTTGGATGTAACAAGAATGTGGCAACGTTGTGCCGTGATGAACATTTTTTTTATAATACATTAGTACATCTGCATATGTGCAGCTACCCTAGACTATTTGAGGGGAATTACAGTGTTAAAAAGCTAGCTGCGTGATGCTAATCAAAATCCCCATCACACAGGATGATTAGTCATACAGAGGCATGTGATAGCAGTCTGCACTGGCAGACTTGGTGCATTATGAGGATATCATCAACACAAGAGTGAGTAAGGGTAGCAGTGTAATAAAGGTCCCCATCTCGCAGGATGGTTAGTCATACAGGGCCATATGTTTAGTAGCCTGCACTGGCAAATTTGGGTACACTGGTGAGGATATCTTCAAGAATACGAGAGTGAATAATGTAATTGCAAAGCTCCAGTACCTCATGCCAACTGGTCTGAAAGGTCTAATAACTGGCATTCAGTGATGTAGTGCGGGAGATCGTGCCGTAGTTCCTGCTCACAGAGTTTGAACTGGAGTGCTCAGGATTGGGAGATCCGTCACCTGCAGCCACCTGCCACAGGTAACGGTAACCCAACCTGATTCCTTGTAACCACTGTGTCACACAGTCTGGTGGACGTTTTGTGCTGCCCATAGATGTAGGTTTCAGATCTGAACAAATCATAGCTTTTTATACTAGTACTTTCAGGTCGTTGGAGTCATGAAGTTCTTTCCTATCAGATCTGAGTTTTGGACCAATACAGTTTTGACAGTAGAGATGGGGATACCTAGATCTAATTCAACTTCATCTTGTTACACGCTAATTTGGCTGCAATGTCTGTCTCATTATGATGGGTTAATTTATGTGTGAAGGTATCCATACAAAGGAGATTCGAAACCCTTTACTCTGTGCAGCAATTAGGTCATTTATAATTGGTAGTATGAGGTTCTTGCTGTCGATCTTCCAGAGAAGTTTTCGATTCTTGAAGAGCAGACTTTGAATCACAGAATTATTCCCCTCCAATGTTTTTTAATGTACTGGTAGCTAAGTGTAATGCTGCTAGTTCTGCTTGTGTGGAGGTTAGCCAGTTGTTTAACTGACACTGACAGTCATTGTGCAATATTATTTCCATAAAAACAGCTGAAAATCTGGTGGAAAACTCTATGGAAAACTAAACCCCATTTTATTTCATAGAAGCCATTTGGTTATGGCAATAGTAGTCATTCCTATGACATTACCACACCACACACACACACAAACACAAACACACACACACAAACACACCACACACACACACACACACACACACACACACACACACACACACACACAAGGTACCCTGGAATGTTGCGCGACGCAACAGACATTCTCATATATTTTAGTCTATAATACTTACAGAGTACTTTGAGAATGTGCATTTTTACGATGTTAATGATCATTACGCTTGAGTCAATACATATATTTACTCACCGATCTATATTGTGGATAAAACTAATTAGCATTGCTTAAATGCCTGAAGACGGTTAAGTGCTTGTCATTAAGTTGTTGTTGTTGTGTTGTGTGTATATAAATGTGATAGTAAGATTTAAGATTGTTTATAGCATACAGCTTTATAGTTGTCGAGAAAAATAGCTCAGTTGTCATTAACATCAATTTAAAACGAGATTTTGTTGGGACGAGGCTGTAGGCTACTGCGCCATTATGCTGGTTAATAAATAATGACATTTTACCAAGTAGTTTCTTCTATCCCTTCTGAACTACTACCACCTCGCCAACTACTACAGACCTAAAACAACCGAATGGGAATCTACTGGTATTTGAGTCGACCTAAGTGGGGAAGACCCGGTTTATCAGCCTACAACACAGAGCTTTCTGCCAGAAGCACTTCCCACGCCTCGAGGGGGACCAGAGTGCTCCTTTACTGTGTGGCCACGTAGTTACTTGTGACTTATGAGGCTCCGTGTACCCAGCCTCTCTGGTTTGTTGCCTGTGAGGCAGTCAGCTGCTACCAAGTAACATGTTGTGTTAAAGATTCGCTACCTGGCAAGAGTTCCAAGTAGCACGGGCTATGGTGAGCCCGTAAGACCAAGTAACAGATCCTCGCAGTACTCTGAGGGGAAGTCACAACGGTTGGGGTCGTGGGTGTTGACCCTAGTCTTGTCACTGGTTCATGTTCACGGGTTCTTGTTCACTGGTTCTTGCTCACTGGTTCTTTCTCATGGTTCTTGTTCACTGGTTCTTGTTCACTGTTTTTGCTCACTGGTTCTTGGTCAGGTTCTTGCTCCCTGGTTCTTGCTCACGGTTCTTGCTCACTGCCGGCATCTGACCACTACTCAATGCCTCCTCCTGACACTGCTCACTGCCCGCCTCCTGACATGCTCACTGCTCGCTTCCTGACACTTGCTCACTGCCCGCCTCCTGACACACTGCCCGCCTCCTAAACATGCTCACTGCCCGCCTCCTGACACCGATCACTGCCGCGCTCCTGACACTGCTAACTGCCGCCTCCTGACACTGCTCGCCTCCTGACATGCTCAACTGCTTGCCTCCTGACACTGCTCACTGCCCGCCTCCTGACACTGCTCACTGACCCCTCCTGACACTGCCACTGCCCGCCTCCTGACACTGCTCACTGCCCGCCTCCTGACACTGCTCACTGCCCGCCTCTGACACTACTCAATGCCCGCCTCCTGACACTGCTCGCCTCCTGACACTACTCACTGCTCGCCTCAGCAATGAAGCGCGTCAATGACTGGGCAAGTACAACTCAAACCGAACCTTGCAGGCATATACCTTGCCACTGAATTTTAAAAGACAAAGGCAGTGGACTTATATACTGTGACTCGCAGAGTGCAATCCTGGCATTGAACGCAACATAGTAGTGACACCCAGAAATAAGTCAGCGATATTCGAATGAATGTTTTAGCTGCTAAAGAAAACAGATTTGAAATTAAATTCCTATGGATACCATCACATGTTGGCATCTCAGGCATGACACTGTTGATATGCTTGCAAAGACAGCCTGTAGAAAACCAGTGGTAGAAATTGATATGGTTATTTCAATAGCAGTGACATAGAGAATACTTAAACAAATATCTAATAAAGATCTCACAGACCTAACAAATTTACAAAGACCGGAAAGTTGTAGCATTAAATATTATAATAGATATCGTGAGGAGACATTCACATATGGGACTAATAGAACAAGAACCCGGCAATGTGATGTTATAGTGGCCAGAATACGCCTGGGATATAGACGTATCTGGCAGCTTTCTCAAAACCCAAATGTCGAGTACACAATGTGTCAACTTTGTGAAAGCGAAAACATGCACTCTCTTGAACATTATATTGTAGAATGTCCCATACTGACTGTCTTTCGCCCTCCTAGGCTAAGGTATGCTGAACTGTGTAATTACTATATGAGTACTGGAACACTTGATGATATATTGGACTTGTACCCAAGATTAACCATGTAATGTCACAAGTCGAGCCTGGCCTCGGGCCGGGCTTGGGGAGTAGAAGAATTCCCAGAACCCCATCAACCAGGTATCAACCAGGTAATGTATCAATTATACAATGAATGTATGTGATGTAACTCTATAACCTGAGCTTGTAAAAGCACCTTAATCACCTTCAGTGATTAAGTGCTTAATTGCACACTAGTTTATCAGCTATCTCACTCTGTCAGAGTAAAAGAGACAATGTATGTGAATGCATGTGTACTCACCTAGTTGTGCTTGCGGGGGCTTGAGCTCTGGCTCTTTGGTCCCGCCTCTCAACCGTCAATCAACAGGTGTACAGGTTCCTGAGTCTATTGGGCTCTATCATATCTACACTTGAAACTGTGTATGGAGTCAGCCTCCACCACATCACTTCCTAATGCATTCCATTTGTCAACCACTCTGACACTAAAAAAGTTCTTTCTAATATGAAACTATATGTTTCATAAAAAACGTAAAACGTTTCATAAAAAAAGAACTATATGTGTGTGTGTGTGTATGCATGTGTATGGGTATAAAGTATATATGGAAGCTGATCAGAATTACATTTCACCTTTGTAAATGTACATTAATGACACTATGTAAAAGACACATCGAACACTTTGTGTAGGGCATACGTAAATACATAGATACACAAATTTACGTATGTAGGTTAGCTTAGCATTTTAAAGTACCGAATCACCTTCTGTAGTTGATTGTTCAATAAACCCTTGAACTATATGTTTAACACATCTCTAACCCTGCCCGCCTCCTGACACTGCCCACAACCTGACACTGCTCGCCTCCTGACACTGCCCGCCTCCTGACACTGCTCGCCTCCTGACACTGCTCGCCTCCTGACACTGCTCGCCTCTTGACACTGCTCGACTCCTGACACTGCTCACTGCTCGCCTCCTGACACTTCTCAATGCCCGCCTCCTGACACTGCTCGCCTCCTGACACTGCTCACTGCCCGCCTCCTGACACTGCTCGCCTCCTGACACTGCCCGCCTCCTGACACTGCTCGCCTCCTGACACTGCTCACTGCCCGCCTCCTGACACTGCCCGCCTCCTGACACTGCTCAATGCCCGCCTCCTGACACTGCTCGCCTCCTGACACTGCCCGCCTCCTGACACTGCTCAATGCCCGCCTCCTGACACTGCTCAATGCCCGCCTCCTGACACTGCTCACTGCCCGCCTCCTGACACTGCTCACTGCCCGCCTCCTGACACTGCTCACTGCCCGCCTCCTGAGACTGCCCGCCTCCTGACATTGCTCACTGCTCGCCTCCTGACACTGCTCACTGCCCGCCTCCTGACAGCCTACCGACATGCCCATCTGGCCCCCTGCCCACCTGCTGACACTGCTGACATCACCTAGCCGTGATCGCTTACATTCGATTAGTGTAAACAAGGTCATTTTTCTTCTTTGTCTCGTATAATGCAATTAACGCCATCAGCGTTAATTGGTGCGAGGAACTATTAGAGGCAGAGGTGATTAACACCCCGGACTACGCCCTGCCTCGTTTGTCCGGGTCACGGTGATGAGGGATAGGTGGCGGGAGCTGCAGGGGAGGGGATAGGGGACGGGTGCTGTAAGGTGAAGGATAGTGAGCACGAGAGCTGCAGGGGAGGGGATAGGGGGCGGGAGTCCAAGGGTTGAGGCCAGAAGATTAAGGCTAGCCGCATCCAATGTTGTAAGGAGAACGGAGGATGAAATTGCTGGGAGAATAGTGAACAACTGTGGACCTCTGACGTTCAGTGTTCTCTGGCTGTGCCTATGGCACCTCTGCTCTTCACTCTACTCTCCACTTTCATCCATATCACCCATTCCAGTTCGATATTTTACTGTGTAAATTTTGGGACCTGCCCGTCCAGTATTCTCCATTAATATATTATTTGATACCTCTCCCGTCTACTTTATAGAGAGAACGTTCTGAGTGCTTTGAGACGGTCCCGATAATTTAGGTGATTAGTCGTGTCTGAGTGCCGGAGATGTTCTCTGTATTCCCTGTTTCAGCCCTCTTTCCTGCTCTGTGAGGGACGTGAGCACCGAGCAGTATTCAAGGCAGGGCAAGGCAGGGCAAGGCAGGGCATGGCAGGGCAAGGCAGGGCAAGGCAGGGCAAGGCAGGGCATGGCAGGGCAAGGCAGGGCAAGGCAGGGCATGTCAGGCCAAGGCAGGGCAAGGGAGGGCAAGGCAGGGCAGGGCAAGGCAGGGCATGGCAGGGCAAGGCAGGGCATGGCAGGGCAAGGCAGGGCAAGGCAGGGCAAGGCAGGGCATGTCAGGGCAAGGCAGGGCAAGGGAGGGCAAGGCAGGGCAAGGCAAAGCAGGGCATGGCAGGGCAAGGCAGGGCAAGGCAGGGCAAGGCAGGGCAGGGCAGGGCATGGCAGGGCAAGGCAGGGCATGTCAGGGCAAGGCAGGGCAAGGGAGGGCAAGGCAGGGCAGGGCAAGGCAGGGCAGGCAGGGCAAGGCAGGGCATGGCAGGGCAAGGCAGGGCAGGCAGGGCAAGGCAGGGCATGTCAGGGCAAGGCAGGGCAAGGGAGGGCAAGGCAGGCAGGG
>WNGS01165523.1:7918908-7933922 GCA_020271785.1 Procambarus virginalis
GGGGGGGGAGGATAGTGCCATGGTCATTCTATGGGGAGGATAAGAATGTGAATACCTATTTAAGAGGACCACTACCCGTTTTCCCCCTTAGTGATCATAGTCCAGCACCCCTCCTCTAGTGTATCATGACTAACTACACCAGAGTGAGTAACCCCGCCTGCTGGGGGTACGAGCCTCTACTCCCTCCGATACTGTAGAGGGAACCGCGGTAAATTAACCCAATTGCTGTCAAAATTAAAAAAAATTATGGTTACCCAGGTTAACAAAAATACAAATCTATATACAAATTTGTATACTATTTTATCTCAAGTGAGTTGTGCAAATTTTGAGATAACACAAATATTTGGTCTACTGACCCCCCCCCCCCCCCCCTCCCCAGGGTGGTAAGGTCATCTATACCCAAATAAATTTGAGGTAATACCTGAGAAAGTTTTCCCGGCGGCTTGTGTGTGTGTGTGTTGTTGTGTGTGTGTGTGTGTGTGTGTGTGGTGTGTGTGTGTGTGTGTGTGTGTGTGTGCGTGCGTGTGTGTGTTGTGTGTGCGTGTGTGTGTGTGTGTGTGTGTGTGTGGTGTGTGTGGTGTGTGCGCGCGCGCGCGCGCGCGAGAACGACCGTCACACACACGCCAGCTTTAGAGAGCAGTGTATGAGAGAGCGTCACACACTCGCCAGCTTAGAGAGCAGTGTGTGAGAGAGCGTCACACACTCGCAGCTTAGAGAGCAGTGTGTGAGAGAGCGTCACACACTCGCCAGCTTAGCGTTAACCAAGCATGACACACACGCCCTCTGGTGGCCCAAACTAAAAAAAAATGAATCCCGTGATCTTTGCAGCTTAAATGTCTGTATAAAATGCAGCAGCTTAGTGAATTTTTGAAATATTTAGTGAAGAGTGCTTCTCACTGCGTGTGTGTGTGTGTTGTGTGTGTGTGTGTGTGTGTACTCACCTACTTTTGTCTGCAGGATCGAGCATTGACTCTTGGATCCCGCCTTTCGAGCATCGGTTGTTTACAGCAATGACTATGGTCCTATTTCCCTATCATACCTAGTTTTAAAATTATGAAAGAGTTTGCTTCCCACAACCTGTTCCTTAAGTGCATTCCATTTTTCCCCTACTCTCACGCTAAAGAAAACTTCCTAACATCGCTGTGACTCATCTGAGTTTCCAGCTTCCACCCATGCCTGCTCGTTCTGTTACTATTCTGTGTGAACATTTCGTCTATGTCCACTCTGTCAATCTCCCTGAGTATTTTATACGTTCTTATCATATCCCTCCTCTTCCTTCTTTTTTCTAGTGTCGTAAGGCACAGTTCCTTCAGGCGCTCCTCATACCCATCCATCGTAACTTTGGACGAGTCTCGTTGCAAACCTCTGAACCTTTTCCAGTTTCCTTATATGCTTCTTCAGATGGGGACTCCATGATGACGCGACATACTCTAAGACTGGCCTCACGTAGGCAGAGTAAAGCGCCCTAAATGCCTCCTTACTTAGGTTTCTGAATGATGTTCTAACTTTTGCTAGTGTAGAGTACGCTGCTGTCGTTGTTCTTATATGTGCTTCAGGAGATAGATTAGGTGTTATGTCCACTCCCAGGTCTCTTTCTCGAATCGTCACAGGTAGGCAGTTCCCTGCATTGTGTACTGTCCCTTTGGTCTCTATCACCTAGTCCCATTTCCATAACTTTACATTTGCTCGTGTTGAACTCCAGTAGCCATTCCTCTGACCATCTCTGCAACCTGTTCAGGTCCTCTTGGAGGATCTTGCAATCCTCAACTTTCACAACTCTTCTCATCAACTTTGTGTCATCCGCGAACATCGACATGTAGGACTCTACTCCTGTAAACATGTTGTTAACATATATTAGAAATAGAATTGGTCCCAGCACCGATCCTTGAGGTACTGCACTCGTTACTGTTCGCCAGACCGACTTCTCGCCCCTTACCGTAACTCTTTGTCTCCTCCTGTTAGATAGTTCCTTATCCATGCTAGGGTCTTTCCTCCCACCCCGCCTGCCTCTCGAGTTTGAACAGTAGTCTTATGTGCGGTACTGTATCAAAGGCTTTTTGGCAATCCAGAAATATGCAGTCTGCCCAACCTTCTCTCCTGACTTATCTTCGTTATTTTATCATAGAATTCCAAAAGGTTTGTTAGGCACGATTTCCCTTTCCAAAACATGTTGATGTTTGTTCACAAACCTAACGTTCTCCAGGTGTGCAACCAGTTGTAGCCTAATTATTCTTTCAAGTATTTTACAGGGGATGCTTGTCAGTGATACAGGTCTATAGTTAAGTGCCTCCTCCCTATTGCCTTTGTTGAAAATCGGTACGACATTTGCCTTTTTCCAGCAACTGGGCAATTCTCCTGACATAAGTGACTCATTAAAGATCATTGCCAGAGGCACGCTGAGGGCCTGCGCTCCCTCTTTTAGTATCCACGGTGATACTTTGTCTGGTCCAACCGCTTTAGTTCCATCCAGTGTTGTCAACTGTTTCATTACCTCCTCTGCTGTCACCTCTATATCTGATAGTCTTTCATCTACGGTAATCTCTTCTAACAATGGGAGCTGCTCAGGCTCGGTTGTGAACACGCCATGGAAACTGGCATTCAGTGCCTCGCAGATTTCCTTGTCACTTTCAGTATATGTCCCCTCTGTTTTCCTTAGTCTTGTGTATGTGTGTGTGTGAGTGCACGTGCGCAAGTATGTGACTCAGTGTGAGCGTGAGTTTATTATTTGTATCTTCTATTTGTGCTTGCAGGATCGGGGTGTTAGCTTTTGGACCCAAGCTTATTAACCGTTGCTTGTCTAATGTAGTGACTCCCTCGACCTATGTACAATCTATTTTTATCTAACCCCCCCCCCTCCTCCTCCCCTCTACTCTAGTACTGGTCTCATTTAGGCGGTGTACAGCCATCTAAATGCTTCCTTATGATGTTCCTGAATGATCAAACATTTGCTAGTGTAGCTAACTATGTAACACGGGAGGGGGGGGGGTATTCGTACTCTCTATCCACCCTCTCTGTACCCATATTCTAATTTAACCAAGGGACCCCAAACTTTTACTTGAGCCGACCCCACGCCACGTGGTCTTAAGACGATTGACCGATTTAAGATTCTACAACCTTATGACGTGGAAACCGACTTCTAGCAAAACTCTAGAATCACCTTGCGCTGCCACCACCAGACCAGTAACACTGAGCAATGATCGAGGTCTGGATCGATCATGCTAATCAATAAACTTTGGGGCTTGATCCCCACTAGTAATATATGAATTGGATTTCCATAAGTGTGGAATTAATTAAAAATCAAAGGGATAATGAATTCTGATTCGGTGTTAGAATCGGCCCAACTCAACTAGGCCACGCTACCCACGTGGTCCCAGACAATGCAAGTAAATTACATAAAATTGAAATTAATAAAAAGACAAATTTACTAGCTAAATGGTTTATTCAAAACTAAACAAAATCTAAATCAAAGCACTCCCT
This sequence comes from Procambarus virginalis, assembly GCA_020271785.1. Taxonomy (NCBI): domain Eukaryota; kingdom Metazoa; phylum Arthropoda; class Malacostraca; order Decapoda; family Cambaridae; genus Procambarus; species Procambarus virginalis. The sequence continues at coordinate 7,922,386 of WNGS01165523.1, forward strand.
AAACTGAACACTTCCTACATGCCTCGGCAATGAGTTGACCTATTCCCTATAACAACACTCTTAGCAACTCTACCTTGTATGCTACCAGTGGTGGACTGCTGGTCTGGGGAGAGGTAGAGTGGACACCTTCCCTCTGTCGCTTTCTCCTACCACACTGTCTCCTCTCTGATGCTCCTCTACCCAGAAGCCCGAGCAGAGTATTCTTCTGCCTAGTTTTCTAAATTACTAGCAAGGCTTAAGTTTAACAACTAACCTCTGTTGTACTGAACGACCCAGATTGGTTGAATTCTTTTAACTGAAGTTAATTACACAAGCATTTAGGGAAGAGCTATTTCCGTTTACAAAATGGCTATTTGACCTTTGAGAAAATACCAAAAATATGGAGCTTTGGTGACCCTTGTGACCTCAGGTCAGCCAAATTCTTCTGCGCCCAATTCTAGTCCCGCTAGTGACGTCACTGATGATGACTTAACTCATTATGCTGACAGTCAGGATACTCTTGATACTATAAACAGGGATATTATACAATTTGAATGACGATTAATTTCTCTGAATTACTGAATAATGTGGAATAATTCCTTATACGAAATTGTGAACAAAGGCGGCAGTTATTTTCACTGCCAATCCACCCCCGGGGATGCGACCATGTGCTTGGGGTCAGGTCCCTACCCGTGGCTTCTCGAACATTCTGGGTCATGCCTACAACAGCTAGTTTGTTACAACTACACTAGCAAAAGCACTAGCTAATGCTGCTAACGTTATCCTATTTACATTAGCCTCCTGAGTTAGGTATGGTGTTATGTCTACTCCCAGGTCTTTTCGTTCTCTTTGGTCGTTATCGGGAGATAACTTGCTATCATTTGGTATTGTCCTTCTTTGTCTCCTGTTCCCTGTTATCATTCCCATCACTTTACACTTGCTGGCGTTGAACTCCGGAAGCCATTTCTCGGATCTACTCTGCAGCTTGTTAAGTCATCTTGAGGAATCTTGTACTCAACTGTCACATTCATCTTACTAGTTTTGCATCGTCTGCAAACACTGACACAAGACTCAACTCCTGTAGCTACGTCAATTACATAAATGAGAAATACTATACATCCCAGCACCGATCCTTGAGGCACTCCATTGTTAGTCTCTGTTAGTCTCTGTTAGTCTCTGAGACTAACAGTTGCTATTAGAGACTGTTAGTCTCCGACTCATGTTTGTTCGGTAATTCATTATTCTAATTCCCATGTTAGCGCTTTTCACTTACTTATCCCGCCTGCCTCTCGCGTTCGTTTAGTAATCTCTTATGAGGTACTGTATTAAAGACTTTTTGGCAGTTCAGAAATATGCAATCTGCCCAACCTTCTCTGTCCTGTATTACTGTCGTTACTTTATCAGAGAACTCTCGTAGGTTCGTTCGGCACGATTTCCCTTCCCTGAAGTCATGATGATGTTTGTTTAATTATCTCTAGATGTGTAACTAGTCTCATTCTTATTATTCTTTCGAGTACTTTGCAGATGTTTGTCAGTGAGACGGTCTGTAGTTATGTGCCTCTTCTCTATCTTCTTTCTTGTAAACTGGCATCATATGAACAAATCCACAAGGGCCGTGACGAGGATTCGAACCTGCGTCCGGGAGCATCCCAGACACTGCCTTAATCGACTGAGCTACGACAGGGTTAAAAGGGTTGAAACCGAAGTTCTACTGAACGTGCTGGATCCCCTAGATCCAGTAAGCTCATCTTACTGGCATCATAGATGCCTTCTTCCAGAAACGAGGCAATTCGTCCTCTCAAGTGACATTACAAAATCACTGCTCTGTGCGTGTGTACTCACCTAGCTGTGCTTGTGGGGGTTGAGCTTTGACTCTTTGGTCCCGCCTATTAACTGGTGTACATATTCCTAAGCCTACTGGGCTCTATCATTTGTACATTTGAAACTGTGTATGGAGTCAGCCTCCACCACATCACTGTCTAATGCATTCCATTTGTTAACTACACACTGAAAAAGTTCTTGCTAACGGCTCTGTGGCTCATTTGGGTACTCAGTTTCCACTTGTGTCCCCCTTGTTCGTGTTCCACCCGTGCTAATGAGTTTATCTTTGTCAACCCTGTCAATTCCCCTGAGAATTTTGTAGGTGGTTATCATGTCTCCCCTTACTCTTCTGTTGTCCAGAGACGTGAGGTTCAGCTCCTTTAGCCTTTCCTCGTAGCTCATACCTCTCAGTTCCTGGACGAGTCTGGTGATATACCGCTGAATCTTCTCTAACTTTGCCTTGTGTTTAACTAGGTATGGACTCCAGGCAGGAGCTGCATATTCCAGGATTGGTCTGACATAAGTGGTATACAGGGTCCTGAAAGATTCCTTACACAAGTTTCTAAAGGCAGTTCTTATGTTGGCCAACCCAGCATATGCCGATTTTTTTTGCAGGGATATTCCTGCGCGGGCCCTAAGCCTCTGGCTGGCCCACTAAGTGTTGCTTGTTTCTGTTTTACTTGGGCGGAGTATGAGTATTTATTACTCGTATGGTCGCTTCAGTAAGATTTTGTCCCATGTATTTAACAACTTCTTCTGCTCTGTTGAATCTAAGTTGAAATCTTATTGGGTAACTCTGCACTGTGTTATATAATGTTCCAGGGTATTCCAGATAATGTTTAGGGTGTGTGTTTGTTTGTTCCACTTAGAATCTTGTACGTCGTTATCATGTTTGCACAATTCCTTCTAGTGTGGTGCGATCCAGTTCCCTTCAGCTTAGGAACGATAATTAGTGCATATTTTTTAATCATTTCAAGTTTTGTTTTGTGTTTCTTTGAGTAGATTTCCATGCCAGGGCGGCATACTCAAGTGTGAGCTTCACCTTCACTTATGAAGGTCCTTCGTGCAGGTTCCAGTCGCTCTCCAACATGCCATACGCTGCTGTTGTAATTCTGCTGAAATGTGCTTCTGGTGTTAGACCAAGAGTTAAGTCTACGCAAACCTTTCTCCGTTGCTTTAATGGTAAGTTGGCTTCCCGTCATCGTACACTTGCTCCTATTCCTATTCTCATAAGCTTGCAGTTGTCTGTGTTAGAGCCCAGTAGTTATTTCTCAGGCCATCTCTGGAGTCTGTCTAGTTCATTTGTCAACGAACATCCGTTGTTATGGTCTCCCTCGTTAGTTTAGTATGGTCATCAAGGACTGATAAGAACCAGCTTACTTCATCTGTTAGTGTTTATGTGTATTAGCAACACTTGAGATCCTTCACTGTGTATACCTCTCTCCATCATACTGCGACTCTACCTTATCCTGAGAGGTGTTCTTGACTTAATACACCCCCGGTGTATGACACACTCGTCTAGTTTGCATTGACGGAGGATTATAGGTTGCTCTCTTTCAGTGAAGGTGTCCACTCGGCGCCCAGGTGCTATAATAGCCATAATACTTGTATATGGAGATTATCCTAAGGTGTGCAACGTGCAGGGGTGAGCCCAGGCTCTCATCAGCTCAGATATATCCTGCAGATATGAGCTAGCCGAGGCTTACACTAATACGCCATATTAATCACTCGCCAGAGACCTGACAGTCACCAGCACTAGAAGCTGGGGTGAGGATATAGCCTGGGGAAGGTCCCTCGTGTTAGCAGATTACCACTTGTGGCGAGGCTGGTGAGGATGGTAAGGCTGGCGAGGCTGGCGAGGCTGGTAGGCTGGCGAGGATGGTGAGGCTGGCGAGGATGGTAAGGCTGGCGAGGATGGTGAGGCTGGTGACGATGGTGAGGCTGGCGAGGCTGGCGAGGCTGGTAAGGCTGGCGAGGATGGTGAGGCTGGCGAGGATGGTAAGGCTGGCGAGGATGGTAAGGCTGGCGAGGCTGGCGAGGCTGGTAAGGCTGGCGAGGATGGTGAGGCTGGCGAGGATGGTAAGGCTGGCGAGGATGGTGAGGCTGGTGAGGATGGTGAGGCTGGCGAGGATGATGAGGCTGGCGAGGATGGCGAGGCTGGTGAGGCTGGTGAGGCTGGCGAGGATGGTGAGGCTGGCGAGGATGGTGAGGCTGGCGAGGATGGTGAGGCTGGCGAGGATAGTGAGGCTGGCGAGGATGGTGAGGCTGGCGAGGATGGTGAGGCTGGCGAGGATGGTGAGGCTGGCGAGGATGGCGAGGCTGGCGAGGATGGTGAGGCTGGCGAGGATGGTGAGGCTGGTGAGGATGGTGAGGCTGGCGAGGATGGTGAGGCTGGTGAGGATGGTGAGGCTGGCGAGGATGATGAGGCTGGCGAGGATGGCGAGGCTGGTGAGGCTGGTGAGGCTGGCGAGGATGGTGAGGCTGGCGAGGATGGTGAGGCTGGCGAGGATGGTGAGGCTGGCGAGGATGGTGAGGCTGGCGAGGATGGTGAGGCTGGCGAGGATGGTGAGGCTGGCGAGGATGGTGAGGCTGACGAGGATGGTGAGGCTGACGAGGATGGTGAGGCTGACGAGGATGGTGAGGCTGACGAGGATGGTGAGGCTGACGAGGATGGTGAGGCTGACGAGGATGGTGAGGCTGGCGAGGATGGTGAGGCTGACGAGGATGGCGAGGATGGCGAGGATGGTGAGGCTGGCGAGGATGGTGAGGCTGGCGAGGATGGCGAGGATGGCGAGGATGGCGAGGCTGGCGAGGATGGTGAGGCTGGCGAGGATGGTGAGGCTGGCGAGGATGGCGAGGCTGGCGAGGATGGCGAGGCTGGCGAGGATGGCGAGGATGATGAGGCTGGCGAGGATGGTGAGGCTGACGAGGATGGCGAGGATGGTGAGGCTGGCGAGGATGGTGAGGCTGGCGAGGATGGCGAGGCTGGCGAGGATGGCGAGGCTGATGAGGCTGGCGAGGATGGTGAGGCTGGCGAGGATGGTGAGGCTGGCGAGGATGGTGAGGCTGGCGAGGATGGTGAGGCTGGCGAGGATGGTGAGGCTGGCGAGGATGGCGAGGCTGGCGAGGATGGTGAGGCTGGCGAGGATGGTGAGGCTGGCGAGGATGGTGAGGCTGGCGAGGATGGTGAGGCTGGCGAGGATGGCGAGGCTGGCGAGGATGGTGAGGCTGGCGAGGATGGTGAGGCTGGCGAGGATGGTGAGGCTGGCGAGGATCGCGAGGCTGGCGAAGCTGGTGAGCTATTTACTATTGTCATTTGGATGTAACAAGAATGTGGCAACGTTTGTGCCGTGATGAACATTTTTTTTTATTAATACATTAGGTACATCTGCATATGTGCAGCTACCCTAGACTATTTGAAGGGGAATTACAGTGTTAAAAAGCTAGCTGCGTGATGCTAATCAAAATCCCCATCACACAGGATGATTAGTCATACAGAGGCATGTGATAGCCAGTCTGCACTGGCAGACTCCTGGTGCATTTTGAGGATATCATCAACACAAGAGTGAGTAAGGCAGCAGTGGTAATAAAGGTCCCCATCTCGCAGGTTGGTTAGTCATACAGGGCCATATGTTTAGTAGCCTGCACTGGCAAATTTTGGGTACACTGTGAGGATATCTTCAAGAATACGAGAGTGAATAAAGTAATTGCAAAGCTCCAGGTACCTCATGCCAACGGGTCTGAAAGGTCTAATAACTGGGCATTCAGTGATGTAGTGCGGGAGATCGTGCCGTAGTTCCTGCTCACAGAGTTTGCAACTGGAGTGCTCAGGATTGGGAGATCCGTCACCTGCAGCCACCTGCCACAGGTAACGGTAACCCAACCTGATTCTTGTAACCACTGTGTCACACAGTCTGGTGGACGTTTTGTGCTGCCCATAGATATAGGTTTCAGATCTGAACAAATCATAGCTTTTTATACTAGTACTTTCAGGTCGTTGGGAGTCATGAAGTTCTTTCCTATTAGATCTGAGTGTTTGGACCAATACAGTTTTGACAGTAGAGATGGGGATACCTAGATCTAATTCAACTTCATCTTTGTTACACGCTAATTTGGCTGCAATGTCTGTCTCATTATGATGGGTATATTTATGTGTGAAAGTATCCATACAAAGGAGATTCGAAACCCTTTACTCTGTGCAGCAATTAGGTCATTTATAATTGGTAGTATGAGGTTCTTGCTGTCGATCTTCCAGGAGAAGTTTTCGATTGCTTGAAGAGCAGACTTTGAATCACAGAATATTATTCCCCCTCCAATGTTTTTTAATGTACTGGTAGCTAAGTGTAATGCTGCTAGTTCTGCTTGTGTGGAGGTTAGCCAGTTGTTTAACCTGACACTGACAGTCATTGTGCAAATATTATTTCCATAAAACAGCTGAAAATCTGGTGGAAAACTCTATGGAAAACTAAACCCCATTTTTATTTCATAGAAGCCTTTGGTTATGGCAATAGTAGTCATTCCTATGACATTACCCACACACACACACACAGGTACCCTGGAATGTTGCGCGACGCAACAGACATTCTCATATATTTTAGTCTATAATACTTATAGAGTACTTTGAGAATGTGCATTTTTACGATGTTAATGATCATTACGCTTGAGTCAATACATATATTTACTCACCGATCTATATTGTGGATAAAACTAATTAGCATTGCTTAAATGCCTGAAGACGGTTTAAGTGCTTGTCATTAAGTTGTTGTTGTTGTTTGTGTGTATATAATGTGATAGTAAGATTTAAGATTGTTTACAGCATACAGCTTTATAGTTGTCGAGAAAATAGCTCAGTTGTCATTAACATTCAATTTAAAACGAGATTTTGTTGGGACGAGGCTGTAGGCTACTGCGCCATTATGCTGGTTAATAAATAATGACATTTTACCAAGTAGTTTCCTTCTATCCCTTCTGAACCACCTCGCCAACTACTACAGACCTAAAACAACCGAATGGGAATCTACTGGTATTAGAGTCGACCTAAGTGTGGGAAGACCCGGTTATCAGCCTACAACACAGAGCTTTCTGCCAGAAGCACTTCCCACGCCTCGAGGGGGACCAGAGTGCTCCTTGTACTGTGTGGCCACATAGTTACTTGTGACTTGTGAGGCTCCGTGTACCCAGCCTCTGTGTGTTGTTGCCTGTGAGGCAGTCAGCTGCTACCAAGTAACATGTTGTTGTTAAAGATTCGCTACCTGGAACACAGTTCCAAGTAGCACGGGCTATGGTGAGCCCGTAAGACCAAGTAACAGACCCTCGCAGTACTCTGAGGGTAAGGTCACTGAGGTTGGGGGTCGTGGGTGTTGACCCCTAGTTCTTCCTCACTGGTTCTTGTTCACTGGTTCTTGCTCATTGGTTCTTGCTCACTGGTTCTTGCTCATTGGTTCTTGCTCATTGGTTCTTGTTCACTGGTTCTTGTTCACTGGTTCTTGTTCACTGGTTCTTGTTCACTGGTTCTTGTTCACTGGTTCGTGTTCATTGGTTCTTGCTCCCTGGTTCTTGCTCACTGGTTCTTGTTCACTGGTTCTTGTTCACTGGTTTTGCTCCCTGGTTCTTGTTTACTGGTTCTAGCTCACTGGTTCTTGTTCACTGTTCTTGTTCACTGGTTCTTGTTCACTGGTTCTTGTTCACTGGTTCTTGCTCACTGCTCGCCTCCTGACACTGCTCACTGCCCGCCTCCTGACACTGCTCACTGCCCGCCTCCTGACACTGCTCACTGCCCGCCTCCTGACACTGCTCACTGCCCGCCTCCTGACACTGCTCACTGCCCGCCTCCTGACACTGCTCACTGCCTGTCTCCTGACAATGCTCGCCTCCTGACACTGCTCGCCTCCTGACACTGCTCGCCTCCTGACACTGCTCGCCTCCTGACACTGCCCGCCTCCTGACACTGCCCGCCTCCTGACACTGCTCACTGCTTGCCTCCTGACACTGCTCACTGTCCGCCTCCTGACACTGCACACTGCCCGCCTCCTGACACTGCTCACTGCCCGCCTCCTGACACTGCTCAATGCCCGCCTCCTGACACTGCTCACTGCTTGCCTCCTGACACTGCTCACTGTCCGCCTCCTGACACTGCACACTGCCCGCCTCCTGACACTGCTCACTGCCCGCCTCCTGACACTGCTCACTGCCCGCCTCCTGACACTGCTCAATGCCCGCCTCCTGACACTGCTCACTGCCCGCCTCCTGACACTGCTCACTGCCCGCCTCCTGACACTGCTCACTGCTCGCCTCCTGGCACTGCTCACTGCCCGCCTCCTGACACTGCTCACTGCCCGCCTCCTGACACTGCTCACTGCCCGCCTCCTGACACTGCTCACTGCTCGCCTCCTGACACTGCCCGCCTCCTGACACTGCTCACTGCCTGCCTCCTGACACTGCTCACTGCTCGCCTCCTGACACTGCTCACTGCCCACCTCCTGACACAGCTCACTGCCCGCCTCCTGACACTGCTCACTGCCTGCCTCCTGACACTGCTCACTGCCCGCCTCCTGACACTGCTCACTGCTCGCCTCCTGACACTGCCCGCCTCCTGACACTGCTCACTGCCCGCCTCCTGACACTGCTCACTGCCCGCCTCCTGACACTGCTCACTGCCCGCCTCCTGACACTGCTCACTGCCCGCCTCCTGGCACTGCTCACTGTTCGCCTCCTGACACTGCTCACTGCCCGCCTCCTGACACTGCTCACTGCCTGCCTCCTGACACTGCTCACTGCCCGCCTCCTGACACTGCTCACTGCTCGCCTCCTGACACTGCTCACTGCCCGCCTCCTGACACTGCCAGCCTCCTGACACTGCCAGCCTCTTGACACTGCTCATTGCCCGCCTCCTGACACTGCCAGCCTCCTGACACTGCCAACCTCCTGACACTGCCAGCCTCCTGACACTGCCAGCCTCCTGACACTGCCAACCTCCTGACACTGCTCACTTCCCGCCTCCTGACACTGCTCGCCTCCTGACACTGCTCGCCTCCTGACACTGCTCGCCTCCTGACACTGCACGCCTCCTGACACTGTCCGCCTCCTGACACTGCCCGCCTCCTGACACTGCTCGCCTATTGACACTGCTCTCGCCTCCTGACACTGCTCGCCTCCTGACACTGCCCGCCTCCTGACACTGCCCGCTCCTGACACTGCTCGCCTCCTGACACTGCTCGCCTCCTGACACTGCTCGCCTCCTGACACTGCCCGCCTCCTGACACTGCCCGCCTCCTGACACTGCCCGCCTCCTGACACTGCCCGCCTCCTGACACTGCCCGCCTCCTGACACTGCCCGCCTCCTGACACTGCCCGCCTCTGACACTGCCCGCCTCCTGACAGCCTACCGACATGCCATCTGGCCCCCTGCCCACCTGCTGACACTGCTGACATCACCTAGCCGTGATCGCTTACATTCTATTAGTGTAAACAAGGTCATTTTTCTTCTTTGTCTCGTATAATGCAATTAACGCCATCAGCGTTAATTGGTGAGAGGAACTATTAGAGGCAGAGGTGATTAACACCCCGGACTACGCCCTGCCTCGTTTGTCCAGGTCACGGTGATGAGGGATAGGTGGCGTGAGCTGCAGGGGAGGGGATAGGGGCGGGTGCTGTAAGGTGAAGGATAGTGAGCACGAGAGCTGCAGGGGAGGGATAGGGGGCGGGTGCTGTAAGGTGAAGGATAGTGAGCACGAGAGCTGCAGGGGAGGAGATAGGGGCGGGTGCTGTAAGGTGAAGGATAGTGAGCACGAGAGCTGCAGGGGAGGGGATAGGGGGCGGGTGCTGTAAGGTGAAGGATAGTGAGCACGAGAGCTGCAGGGGAGGGGATAGGGGGCGGGTGCTGTAAGTTGGAGGATATCGGTGATGAGAGCTGGGGATGAGGGATAGGGGACGGGAGTCCAAGGGTTGAGGCCAGAAGATTAAGGCTAGCCGCATCCAATGTTGTAAGGAGAACGGAGGATGAAATTGCTGGGAGAATAGTGAACAACTGTGGCCCTCTGACGTTCAGTGTTCTCTGGCTGTGCCTACGGCACCTCTGCTCTTCACTCTACTCTCCACTTTCATCCATATCACCCATTCCAGTTCGATATTTTACTGTGTAAATTTTGGAACCTGCCCGTCCAGTATTCTCCATTAATATATTATTTGATACCTCTCCCGTCTACTTTATAGAGAGAACGTTCTGAGTGCTTTGAGACGGTCCCGATAATTTAGGTGATTAGTCGTGTCTGAGTGCCGGAGATGTTCTCTGTATTCCCTGTTTCAGCCCTCTCTCCTGCTCTGTGAGGGACGTGAGCACCGAGCAGTATTCAAGGCAGGGCAAGCAGGGCATGGCAGGCATGGCAGGGCATGGCAGGGCATGTCAGGGCAAGGCAGGGCAAGGGAGGGCAAGCAGGGCAGGGCAAGGCAGGGCAGGGCAAGGCAGGCATGGCAGGGCAAGGCAGGGCAAGGCGGGCAAGGCAGGGCAAGGCAGGGCAGCATTCAGGGCAGCACAATAAATCTGAATAGTATGAACTACAATAATTCGATCCCTAGATTTGAATGTTCTCGCAATCCGTTCTATCATTTGTCGAGCTGACCCTATTTTGCTTGGTATGCTCCCTAAATGTTAAACCATCAGTCATCATTATTCCCAGATCATTTACATGTTGCTTTTCTACGATAGGTAGATTTCATTGTGTCTTGTATTCTGTACAAGACACAATATTGTTTAAGGTCCTCATTTTACCAAATCTAGGTACCAGGGGTGTATCACTGTTAAACATCGTGTTATTTTTGCTGCCCAATCGAGGACTTCTTCGACTGGGCAGTAGCAGGACTATTCCCCAATCAGCTGTAGGGTTTCAATGTCTTCTACAGAAGTAATTTTTATACAAATTTTTGTGTCATCTGCAAAAGATGACACGAAGCTGTGACCTGCATTTTTGTCTTTATCTGATATGAGAATAAGAAAGCAGGGGTGCCAGGACTGTGCCCTGAGGCACAGAGCTTTTCACTGTGCATTGATATCGTGAAGGCCAACAACCCCGAAGATATAATAACCTCACTTGACGTTGGCTCCTCATCCACCAATATCCCGTACACTCTACAGTCAACCTAATAATGTACAAGGATTATACCGTGAACACGACACCCAAGTTGGCTATCCCAGAGACCACCCATAGACGCCTTCTGGAGAAGTGCACAAAGATGTCCCCTTCTACCCCCCCCCCCTCCAGGCAGCACATGTTGTTGTTAAAGATTCGCTACCTAGACAAGAAGTTCCACGTAGCACGGGCTATGGTGAGCCCGTAGTGGATGTTGTATATGGCAACACATGTAACCACATATCCATGGAATGGGCTCGCCAGTAGGTGTCCTGTTCGCTCATGTCTATATGGGGTCCTATAAGAGAGGATCTACAGGAGGATCCTGCTCATGTAATATGACCATACCCCCCCCCCACATCTATAGCAGGTGCACAGATGACATTTTCATCTGTGTCACGGACCTCCAAGACCTTGAACTGGTCAAGGGATACCTACCGAGTCCTCAGTAGTCCAATTTACACATGATATTGGTATCGATGGTGCACTCCCATTCCTTGATATTATATTATATATATATATATATATATATATATATATATATATCAAGCTCCTTCCTTTGTTCTGCCGGTGTCCGGCTGACATATCCAAGGTGTCGTTTAACTCATTCAC
>WNGS01165523.1:7935034-7953982 GCA_020271785.1 Procambarus virginalis
AGAGTGCCACCATCAATTTTCAGATCTTCATTCTCTGTGTTCTTGAGATGGAAACATATTTTTGTTTGCGAGAGTCGAATTCCTTTCAGGAAGCTGAAGGAACAGTTTCATCTATCAAAAGTGTGGAGTTATCAGAACATCATTTGAACATCGTAACTTATTGCACTCTTTGTTGGAAATTCAGAATTGGCAATTGCATTCATTAGAATAGTTTGAGACTTAAGAGTCCTCCCCGAGGGGTTCCGAAATCTTATTCGTTATATTCTAGAGTGATCCGTCGAAGTAGACCGTGACTTTCCTCTGTTTCAATCCATTTCAAAAGTCTCACCTTGACACGCATGCGCACAAGTGCATCAAAGCTCGTTATGGTTAGTGCCCTATAACGGGCTCCTCTAATGTCACCACACAGTATTTAGCTAGATAACTATATAGTGGCTGTGCTCGTCCCTTTAACAAGCCCATAAACCCCTTCGCCCCTTACTTACTGTATGTGATATTCGGTTTAGAATGATAATTTTAAGCATCTTGCAAGTGCAGGATCTTACAAGACTAATATACTTGCAACTACCAGTTTTTGTTTCTCGGTAAAGGGAACAATTGTCATTTTCCATGACATAGAAAGTATAATATATTGAGGAGAAGTAGTGGATTCTTCGAGACTGGCCATTATGGGAGGCGCTCAACATGCTGCAACACTCAACAATGACCTGCCACCTGCTCGATCCTGCAGTGTCCTCGCTCACACAAGACTACAACACTAACCTAACCAGGATATGTTGTTGATCGTTACTGTGTGTTTCACGACCATCTCTCGGAGTAACTTAGAGAGTAAGAGCTGCTGTATCCGTTGTCAGATAATCTACATTACCTCCCTTATCTACCGGGGAGTGGATGGTCGCCCAAGTACACCGTCGCTAGATTCTCTTCTTGCTATCCTCATTATATGTCATATCGCAGTAGCTGTTTCTTGTGTATTACTGTAGGGAGAGTGGAGGAGGTTGTTGCCTCAACCCACGTGTGGTTACTGTAGGGAGAGTGGAGGAGAGGTGTTGTCTCAACCCATGTGTGTACTGTAGGGAGAGTGGAGGAGGTTGTTGTCTCAACCCACTTGTGTGTTACTGTAGGGAGAGTGGAGGAGGTTGTTGCATCAACCCACTTGTGTGTACTGTAGGGAGAGTGGAGGAGGTTGTTGCATCAACCCACTTGTGTGTTACTGTAGGGAGAGTGGAGGAGGTTGTTGCATCAACCCACTTGTGTATTAGGTCCTCAACCTTGACCATGGAATCTGTGAGTCCAGTATGGCGGGTTCTGCGCTCCCTATCTCTATTTCTCTCTACAAATTTTTACATTTTGCCCCGAGGGGCGAGTTTATAGAGCAGCGCCACTCATCAGGTGAATGGACACACCGCCATAGCAGCATGTACAACAGTCCCCAATAGGAAGAAAAACGCGCTGGGTTGTTCATCCTGTCACTTGTACCCAGACACAAGATTCTCTGCACACTTGATTGACAGTGAGAGGTGGGGAGCAAACGAGCCAAAGCTCAACCCCCGCAAACACAACTAGGTGAGTAATTGTCTTGAACATGTTTATTTTCCACATTATATTTGGAAAATAATTATACTTGAGTATATGCTGAAATATGAATGATATACTGATGATATATTGATGTAAAGTTACAACACCCCTCACGTCCACCATCACCACGTCCCTCACCATAAACCTTCCCCCACCCCCTTACCTTCCCCCTCCCTCCTCGTCACCAACTTCCCCCTCACCCTTATCTCCCCCTCACACCGATCAATACAATCACCTCCCCTTAACCACACCTTACCTCACCCCCACCCACAAACCCACCACACACACCCACACACACAAACAACAACACACCACACTTATTTGTAATTGGGATTACAAATAAAACTAGTGAACTTGGAGAGTGGGCACTAGAAGAAAACCCAGACATAATAGCTCTCACAGAACAAAGCTAACGAAAATCATAACAAATGCAGTGTTTCCACAGGGCTACTATGTAGTGAGGAAAGAGAGAAGGGAGAGGAGGAGGTGGTGGCTTTGCTACTAAGAGAAGGTTGGAGTTTCGAAGAGATGGTAATTCAGAACTGTGAAGGTTTCAGGGACTACATATCAGGCACCATTGCAACTGGAGGACAGAAAATTATAATAGTAGTCATATATAACCCCCCACCGAATGACAGAAGACCCAGACAGGAATATGATAGAAACAACTGGCCACCATCAATATAATAGAGAGAGCAGCTTCTGTGGCTAGCAGGAACGGATCCAGACTTCTAATCATGGGAGACTTCAACCATGGGAAGATAGATTGGGGGAACAGAGACCCACACGGAGGCCCAGACACATGGAGAGCTAAGCTGCTGGATGTGGCAACAAGAAACTTTCTAAGTCAACACGTCAAGGGACCGACAAGAATGAGAGGAGGGGATGAACCAGCCTTGCTTGATTTGATATTTACCCTAAATGAGTCGGATATAAGGGAAGTTAAGTTGGAAGCCCCCTTGGGAATGAGTGATCATAGTGTATTGAGCTTTGAGTACCTGGTTGAGCTAGGAATTATCACCCCCAAAAAAGAACTGGGAACCAAAGGGCTGGCGTACCGAAAGGGAAACTATGAGGAGATGAATAAATTCCTATGGGATATACATTGGGACACAGAACTCGGAACCAAGTCCGTACAAGACATGATGGACTATGTCACCCAAAAATGTCAGGAGGCTGTAAGCAGGTTTGTCCCAGCCCAACAGGAAAAAACAGAGAAGCAAAGGAAGAATCCGTGGTTTAATAGGGAATGTATGAAAGCAAAGGAGCTGAACAAAAGGGCATGGAGGAACTTCCGTAATAACAGAACACCAGAAAGTAGAGAGAGATACCAGAGAACCAGGAACGAGTATGTCAGTGTGAGAAGAGCAGCTGAGAAAAGGTATGAAAATGATATAGCTAACAAAGCCAAGACTGAACCAAAGCTACTACACAGTCACATCAGGAGGAAGACAACAGTGAAGGAACAGGTGATTAAACTTAGGGTGGGCGAGGACAGGTACACAGAGAATGACAAAGAGGTGTGTGAAGAACTCAACAAAAGGTTCCAGGAGGTCTTTACAATAGAACAGGGAGATATCACGGCGCTGGGAGAGGTGGCAGCAAACCAGGTGACCTTGGATAGGTTCGAAATTACAAGAGATGAGGTCAAAAGCACCTATTGGAGCTGGATGTGAGAAAGCTGTTGGGCCGGATGGAATCTCGCCATGGGTATTGAAAGAGTGTGCAGGAGCACTTTGCTTACCACTCTCCATAGTGTATAGTAAGTCACTGGAAACGGGGGACCTACCAGAAATATGGAAGACTGCTAATGTAGTACCAATATACAAAAGGGTGACAGACAAGAGGCACTGAACTACAGGCCAGTGTCCTTAACTTGTATACCATGCAAGGTGATGGAGAAGATTGTGAGAAAAAACCTAGTAACACATCTGGAGAGAAGAGACTTCGTGACAACCCATCAACATGGGTTCAGGGAGGGTAAATCTTGCCTTACAGGCTTGATAGAATTCTACGATCAGGTGACAAGAATTAAGCAAGAAAGAGAAGGGTGGGCGGACTGCATTTTTTTGGACTGTCGGAAAGCCTTTGACACAGTACCCCATAAAAGGTTGATGCATAAGCTGGAGAAACAGGCAGGAGTAACAGGTAGGGCGCTCCAGTGGATAAGGGAGTACCTAAGCAATAGGAAGCAGAGAGTTACAGTGAGGGGTGAGACCTCAGACTGGCGTGAAGTCACCAGTGGAGTCCCACAGGGCTCTGTACTTGGACCTATCCTGTTTCTGATATACGTAAATGATCTCCCAGAGGGTATAGACTCATTCCTCTCAATGTTTGCTGACGACGCCAAAATTATGAGAAGGATTAAGACAGAGGAGGACAGCTTGAGACTTCAAGAAGACCTGGACAAGCTGCAGGAATGGTCGAACAAATGGCTGTTAGAGTTTAACCCAAGCAAATGTAATGTAATGAAGATAGGGGTAGGAAGCAGGAGACCAGATACAAGGTATCATTTGGGAGATGAAATACTTCAAGAGTCAGAGAGAGAGAAAGACCTGGGGGTTGATATCACGCCAGACCTGTCCCCTGAAGCTCATATCAAGAGGATAACATCAGCAGCATATGCCAGGTTGGCTAACATAAGAACGGCCTTTAGAAACTTGTGTAAGGAATCTTTCAGAACATTATATACCACATATGTCAGACCAATCCTGGAGTATGCGGCTCCAGCATGGAGTCCCTATCTAGTCAAGCATAAGACTAAACTGGAAAAGGTTCAAAGGTTTGCCACCAGACTAGTACCCGAGCTGAGAGGTATGAGCTACGAGGAGCGACTGCAGGAATTAAACCTCACTTCGTTGGAAGACAGAAGAGTTAGGGGGGACATGATCACCACATTCAAGATTCTCAGGGGAATCGACAGGGTTGATAAAGACAGGCTGTTTAACACAAGGGGCACACGCACTAGGGGACACAGGTGGAAACTGAGTGCCCAAATGAGCCACAGAGATATTAGAAAGAACTTTTTTAGTGTCAGAGTGGTTGACAAATGGAATGCATTAGGAAGCGATGTGGTGGAGGCTGACTCCATACACAGTTTCAAGTGTAGATATGATAGAGCCCATTAGGCTCAGGAAACTGTACACCTGTTGATTGACGGTTGAGAGGCGGGACCAAAGAGCCAGAGCTCAACCCCCGCAAGCACAACTAGGTGAGTACAACTAGGTGAGTACACATATACACATATACATATACATATATTATATATATATATATATATATATATATATATATATATATATATATATATATATATATAATATGCAACAACGATCACAAAAACACTGATCCAAGTATGCGGAAAAACCACATGCGAAAAACTGAGAATGCTAAACGCGTTTTCGGCTCAACTTGCCGTCATCACAACACTTTAATTATAATGAAGAAGGAAACACGGTAGGCAGACCTTACAGTGACCCGCTAGGGCAGGTCACCTCACCACCAAGAACATAAGAATAAAGACCTATTGACCTTTATACAAGTACAGAAAGGGGATGAACCCTACGGATAAAAGTGGGTGAACAATAAGTTAAATGGATGCTACACGTCAATACAATATAGCATCCATTTAACCCCCTTTTTTCATCCCTTTTTATCCGCAGGTTTCATCCCCCTTTCTTTACTTGTTAATTTCCTAGTGACTTACACACACAATATAAAAAAATACATATAAAATGAGAAAGGCTGCAAGAACGCGCACGCGGAAGCCATAGATCACTAAAAACCCTAAATGACCCGGCCAGGATTCGAACCCATGCTGCTCAGGATCACCCTAAAACGTACATAGTACTGTGACCGCCTCACCAATGATCGTCTATGAGACCTGGTTAGTCTTGGTGGGTATTAACCATTAGGACGCCCGTCGCCCGCCCAATAACACATTCAAACCTAAATTTATGAGAAATTCTGCGTCCTCCTCACTTACGACGGCAATTAACCTTAGGCCGGGCGGCCTAGCTTGAGTTGTGAGGCTCGAGGGCTAGCCGATGAGGACGTGGAAGACTCGCTCTTACCGACAGCCCGCGCCTCGTAAACCCGGAGATTACTGTAAGTTCCGCCCTGACGGGCTATATAACCAGAAGACACTCAATAGTTGAGGGAGACTGTGGGTATGTAGATGACCTCGCGCTCCTGCGGTGGCTGATATGCGAACCATCACTAGGTGTGTCCTTGCCTCCCGTCGAGGATCCCGGCTTCCATTCCCGCGGCAGAACACAAGCGTTTGGGCAACGTTTCCGTTCATATGTTGCCTGTATTCACCACGGAGTAAACAGATAACTGGGAGATAAACAACTAGTGTTTGCTGCATCCTGGGGATAGTTAGTACATATGAGAAAACAAAACAGATCGGGAGTCATTGCATTAGACAACAGGTGGCTAAGAAAGGCGGGGTCCAAGAACTAAATCGTCGATCTTATAGGCTCACACAGCTTAAAACAAACAGATGACTCAACAAACACACACACACACACACACACACACACACACACACACACACACACACACACACACACACACACACACACACACACAACTGGCTACAAGAGCCATTCTGATGAACTGTTGAAATGGATGGTGAACCTACCCTTCCCACCTTTAGACCCGGGATGGTGAACCTTCCCTTCCCACCATGAGACCCGGGATGGTGAACCTTCCCTTCCCACCATCAGCCCCGGGATGGTGAACCTTCCCTTCCCACCATCAGACCCGGGATGGTGAACCTTCCCTTCCCACCATCAGACCCGGGATGGTGAACCTCCCCTGCTCACCATGAAGCAGCGCGGTACACCGGTCAGGAACAACAGCGAGCGTTCTTAAACATCAACAAAATTTAAACTGAGAAGTGAAGTTTATGCTGTGAACATCAAGTGATGGAGGGAGACACTGGCGGCTGCAGCGGCTGGTACAATGTTCAGTGTCAGTGTCCTCCTGCTTCTACAAAATATGAGAATGTAATCATTTTATTTTGAACATCATGTTGGCTTAAACTGCACATTCTCCCCGTTGTCTAGGAGATGGGGGTACCCGTGTGCTTCTAAGACAGAGACGTTACCCGAGTACAATTGTAAAATGCTAAGCAGCTCGTTTGATGCAAATGCCCGATTTAATGACCTCTAATATTTCTGGAAAGTTTGTCGGAGCCCCGAGCTCCACCAGCAGAAGGCACAGTTGCAAATAAAAGTTACATATATAGAGCGAGACGGAATGTGGAGTCCACCAGTCCACCCCGAGAAGATCCCTATCGCGGCGGCGCTAAGACGCTCCCACACTCTCTATACTAGCATGAGGAGAGGGAGGACCTTGCCTTACCTTGAGGTGCTTCCGGGGCTTAGTGTCCCCGCGGCCCGGTCGTCGACCAGGCCTCCTGGTTGCTGGACTGATCAACCAGGCTGTTTGACGCGGCTGCTCGCAGCCTGACATATGAGTCACAGCCTGGTTGATCAGGTATTCTTTGGAGGTGCTTATCCAGTTCTCTCTTGAACACTGTGAGGGGTCGGCCAGTTATGTCCCTTATGTGTAGCGGAAGCGTGTTGAACAGTCTCGGGCCTCTGATGTTGATAGTTCTCTCTCAGAGTACCTGTTGCACCTCTGCTCTTCAACGGGGGTATTCTGCACATCCTGCCATGTCTTCTGGTCTCATGTGATGTTATTTCTGTGTGCAGGTTTGGGACCAGCCCCTCTACTATGTTCCATGTGTAAATTATTATGTATCTCTCCCGCTCAAGGGAGTACAGATTCAGAGGAGGAGAAAGAGAGAGAGAAAAAAGGGAGGGACGGGGTGAGGCAGAGTAAGACAGAATACAGAGGGGACACGTTTGGTGGATGGGGTCACTGGGCCGGACACAGGAAGGGGGGGGGGGTCACCCCAGGGGTCACTGGGCCGGACACAGGAAGGGGGGGGGGTCACCCCAGGGGTCACTGGGCCGGACACAGGAAGGGGGGGGTCACCCCAGGGGTCACTGGGCCGGACACAGGAAGGGGGGGGGGTCACCCCAGGGGTCACAGGGCCGGACACAGGAAGAGGGGCGTCACCCCAGGGGTCACAGGGCCGGACACAGGAAGGGGGGGGGGGTCACCCTAGGGGTCACAGGGCCGGACACAGGAAGGGGGGGGGGTCACCCCAGGGGTCACAGGGCCGGACACAGGAAGAGGGGCGTCACCCCAGGGGTCACAGGGCCGGACACAGGAAGGGGGGGGGGTCACCCCAGGGGTCACAGGGCCGGACACAGGAAGGGGGAGGGTCACCCCAGGGGTCACAGGGCCGGACACAGGAAGGGGGGGGTCACAGGGCCGGACACAGGAAGAGGGGCGTCACCCCAGGGGTCACAGGGCGGACACAGGAAGGGGGGGGGTCACCCCAGGGGTCACAGGGCCGGACACAGGAAGGGGGGGGTTCACCCCAGGGGTCACAGGGCCGGACACAGGAAGGGGGGGTCACCCCAGGGGTCACAGGGCCGGACACAGGAAGGGTGGGGTCACCCCAAGGGTCACCTGTACCACCACAGGGCACGAGGGAGTGAATCACTCTGTCATCCACAGCTATAAACAACATTTCACTCCACTGGATCACCGGGGATTTGAACTGTGTTAACACCTGTTAACTATGAGATGGTCGGTCCCGGCGGCCCGGCCAGGATGTTGACAACGAGGAAAAGGTCTAAGAAAGTACCTTACTGGTATTCCTTCTGTGACTTAAACCTACCCCAGGCTCAAGGAGGCCTGGTCGACGACGCGGGCACGCTAAGCCCCGGAAGCACCTCAAGGTAGGCTCCTGTCATGTGCAATATTGTTTTCCTGATGTTGCTCTTAGTACTTGCAAACTGGTTTTCAATCCACTATAACATATTTAATAGAGGACTGTAGAATCTATCATTTTATCATTAGTGCCAAGTTTTAAAAGTTTCTAAATGTCAAATTTGAGCTTGATTATTTGCACTAAGTACATGCAGACTCGTAGGAGACTCAAGGCCAGGCTTGACTTGTGAGAGCTTGGTCCACCAGGCTGTTGCTTGGAGCGGCCCGCAGGCCCACATACCCACCACAGCCCGGCTGCAGAAAACTGTCCAGGGTTCCTGAAGACTTCCACATTTGTTTTGGCAATATATCTTACATGTGGTGGGAGGGTCACCGGTGGTGGGAGGGTCACCGGTGGTGGGAGGATCACCGGTGGTGGGAGGGTCACCGGTGGTGGGAGGATCACCGGTGGTGGGAGGATCACCGGTGGTGGGAGCATCACCGGTGGTGGGAGGATCACCGGTGGTGGGAGGATCACCGGTGGTGGGAGCATCACCGGTAGTGGGAGGATCACCGGTGGTGGGAGGGTCACCGGTGGTGGGAGCATCACCGGTGGTGGGAGGGTCACCGGTGGTGGGAGGGTCACGGTGGTGGGAGGATCACCGGTGGTGGATCACCGGTGGTGGGAGGATCACCGGTGGTGGGAGGATCACCGGTCGTGGGAGCATCACCGGTGGTGGGAGGATCACCGGTGGTGGGAGCATCACCAGTGGTGGGAGGATCACCGGTGGTGGGAGGATCACCGGTGGTGGGAGCATCACCGGTGGTGGGAGGATCACCGGTGGTGGGAGGATCACCGGTGGTGGGAGCATCACCGGTAGTGGGAGGATCACCGGTGGTGGGAGGGTCACCGGTGGTGGGAGCATCACCGGTGGTGGGAGGGTCACCGGTGGTGGGAGGGTCACCGGTGGTGGGAGGATCACCGGTGGTGGGAGGATCACCGGTGGTGGGAGGATCACCGGTGGTGGGAGGATCACCGGTCGTGGGAGCATCACCGGTGGTGGGAGGATCACCGGTGGTGGGAGCATCACCAGTGGTGGGAGGATCACCGGTGGTGGGAGGATCACCGGTGGTGGGAGGATCACCGGTGGTGGGAGGGTCACCGGTGGTGGGAGGGTCACCGGTGGTGGGAGGATCACCGGTGGTGGGAGGGTCACCGGTGGTGGGAGGGTCACCGGTGGTGGGAGGGTCACCGGTGGTGGGAGGGTCACCGGTGGTGGGAGGGTCACCGGTGGTGGGAGGGTCACCGGTGGTGGGAGGGTCACCGGTGGTGGGAGGGTCACCGGTGGTGGGAGGATCACCGGTGGTGGGAGGGTCACCGGTGGTGGGAGGGTCACCGGTGGTGGGAGGGTCACCGGTGGTGGGAGGGTCACCGGTGGTGGGAGGGTCACCGGTGGTGGGAGGGTCACCGGTGGTAGGAGGGTCACCGGTGGTGGGAGGGTCACCGGTGGTGGGAGGGTCACGGTGGTGGGAGGATCACCGGTGGTGGGAGGGTCACCGGTGGTGGGAGGGTCACCGGTGGTGGGAGGGTCACCGGTGGTGGGAGGGTCACCGGTGGTGGGAGGGTCACCGGTGGTGGGAGGGTCACCGGTGGTCGGAGGATCACCGGTGGTGGGAGGGTCACGGTGGTGGGAGGATCACCGGTGGTGGGAGGGTCACCGGTGGTGGGAGGGTCACCGGTGGTGGGAGGGTCACCGGTGGTGGGAGGGTCACCGGTGGTGGGAGGATCACCGGTGGTGGGAGGGTCACCGGTGGTGGGAGGGTCACCGGTGGTGGGAGGATCACCGGTGGTGGGAGGATCACCGGTGGTGGGAGGGTCACCGGTGGTGGGAGGGTCACCGGTGGTGGAAGGGTCACCGGTGGTGGGAGGGTCACCGGTGGTGGGAGGATCAACGGTGATGGGAGGGTCACCGGTGGTGGGAGGATCACCGGTGGTGATAGGGTCACCGGTGGTGATAGGGTCACCGGTGGTGGGAGGGTCACCGGTGGTGGGAGGGTCACCGGTGGTGGGAGGGTCACCGGTGGTGGGAGGGTCACCGGTGGTGGGAGGGTCACCGGTGGTGGGAGGGTCACCGGTGGTGGGAGGGTCACCGGTGGTGGGTCACAGGTGGTGGGAGGGTCACCGGTGGTGGGAGGGTCACCGGTGGTGGGAGGGTCACCGGTGATGGGAGGGTCACCAGTGGTGGGAGGGTCACCAGTGGTGGGAGGGTCACCGGTGGTGGGTCACCGGTGGTGGGAGGGTCACCGGTGGTGGGAGGGTCACCGGTGGTGGGTCACCGGTGGTGGATCACCGGTGGTGGATCACCGGTGGTGGATCACCGGTGGTGGGAGGGTCACCGGTGGTGGATCACCTGTGGTGGGAGGGTCACCGGTGGTGGGAGGGTCACCGGTGGTGGATCACCGGTGGTGGGAGGGTCACCGGTGGTGGGAGGGTCACCGGTGGTGGATCACCTGTGGTGGGAGGGTCACCGGTGGTGGATCACCGGTGGTGGATCACCGGTGGTGGGAGGGTCACCGGTGGTGGGAGGATCACCGGTGGTAGGAGGGTCACCGGTGGTGGGAGGGTCACCGGTGGTGGATCACCGGTGGTGGGAGGGTCACCGGTGGTGGGAGGGTCACCGGTGGTGGGAGGGTCACCGGTGGTGGGAGGGTCACCGGTGGTGGATCACCGGTGGTGGGAGGGTCACCGGTGGTGGGAGGATCACCGGTGGTGGGAGGGTCACCGGTGGTGGATCACCGGTGGTGGGAGGGTCACCGGTGGTGGATCACCGGTGGTGGATCACCGGTGGTGGGAGGGTCACCGGTGGTGGGAGGATCACCGATGGTGGATCACCGGTGGTGGGAGGGTCACCGGTGGTGGGAGGATCACCGGCGGTGGGAGGATCACCGGCGGTGGGAGGATCACCGGCGGTGGGAGGATCACCGGTGGTGGGAGGATCACCGGTGGTGGGAGGATCACCGGTGGTGGGAGGGTCACCGGTGGTGGGAGGATCACCGGTGGTGGGAGGATCACCGGTGGTGGGAGGATCACCGGTGGTGGGAGGGTCACCGGTGGTGGGAGGATCACCGGTGGTGGGAGGATCACCGGTGGTGGGAGGATCACCGGTGGTAGGAGCATCACCGGCGGTGGGAGGATCACCGGTGGTGGGAGGGTCACCGGTGGTGGGAGGATCACCGGTGGTGGGAGGGTTACCGGTGGTGGGAGGATCACCGGTGGTGGGAGGGTCACCGGTGGTGGGAGGATCACCGATGGTGGATCACCGGTGGTGGGAGGGTCACCGGTGGTGGGAGCATCACCGGCGGTGGGAGGATCACCGGCGGTGGGAGGATCACCGGTGGTGGGAGGATCACCGGTGGTGGGAGCGTCACCGGCGGTGGGAGGGTCACCGGTGGTGAGAGGATCACCGGTGGTGGGAGGGTCACCGGTGGTGGGAGGGTCACCGGTGGTGGGAGGATCACCGGTGGTGGGAGGATCACCGGTGGTGGGAGGATCACCGGTGGTGGGAGGATCACCGGCGGTGGGAGGATCACCGGTGGTGGGAGGGTCACCGGCGGTGGGAGGGTCACCGGTGGTGGGAGGGTCACCGGTGGTGGGAGGATCACCGGTGGTGGGAGGATCACCGGTGGTGGGAGGGTCACCGGTGGTGGGAGGGTCACCGGTGGTGGGAGGGTCACCGGTGGTGGGAGCATCACCGGTGGTGGGAGGATCACCGGTGGTGGGAGGGTCACCGGTGGTGAGAGGGTCACCGGTGGTGGGAGGGTCACCGGTGGTGGGAGGATCACCGGTGGTGGGAGGGTCACCGGTGGTGGGAGGATCACCGGTGGTGGGAGGATCACCGGTGGTGGGAGGATCACCGGTGGTGGGAGGATCACCGGTGGTGGGAGGATCACCGGTGGTGGGAGGATCACCGGTGGTGGGAGGGTCACCGGTGGTGGGAGGGTCACCGGTGGTGGGAGGGTCACCGGTGGTGGGAGGATCACCGGTGGTGGGAGCGTCACCGGTGGTGGGAGGGTCTTGAACAACCATGGACCTGTGTTGTTCACACAGTGTTCTGACTGTACCATGAGGTGGTCCCCCATCATCTTCCCCGCGTCTCTGGGCCCCTCATGCGCGGCCTCGTCCCTACACTGCCACAATTAAGGTGACACGTTGGTGAAATTTATTTCCTATACCCACTGTAGCATTCCCACACACACGCCCCTTCCGTCTCCTCCTTCCCTTCGTCCTTTCCGGCGTGCCGCTCTTCCTCCCTCACCAAGCGACCTCGCCATACCCCCTCCCCCAGAGGACCCCCCAATAAGGCAGGCCAGGACTGGTCCACCAGGAGGTCTTCCACCCTGAGGTTTAAGACCAATAAAACTGGTGACCAGTGGCCGCTCCAGATACCATCACCACACACAACACGTGACGCGATTTCCTTGATTATATTTAGCTAGGAACAGCTAGGGCAAGATTGGCCTCCTTCCTTGGGACAACGGCCTAGATGTGCTTGTGAGGGGGGAGGGGGTTGAGCTTCAGCTCTTGAACTCCGCCTCTTTACCATCAATCGACTTATATTTAGTTTTTCATAGCCTTTGGTATCTGCATATTTGATTCCACTGTCATACTGCTTTGTTCATGTCTTTACTCCTGACAAGATATTGTTCGGCGTGTTGGTGGATTTAGAGTCCAACTGTGTTCTACAATTCGTGTCCCTCCCCCATGATAAATATCTTGTCCTTGTCTGTCCTGTAAATTATCTTAAGTATTCTGACTGTCGTAGTCATGTATCTCCCCCTGTTTTTTGTTCACCCTTTGAGGCACGTTAGGCTTACTTTAATATTTCCTCATAAATCATACCTCTCAGCTCTGGGACCAGTCTGGTGGAATGTTATTGGAATTTCTCCAGCATCGCGTTATGTTCAACAAAATAAAGACTCCAAGATGGTGCCACACATTCTACAATTGTCACTATACAGAATTCAGAGTACCTTACAGTATGGAGAATATTCTGCTGTGATCTGGTTCGTGTATGCCTCAGCACACACATGTGATGCAATCCTCCACATATCTTTTTTTTTGTACTGTCCGACTCCAAACATAAAATACACACACACACACACACACACACTCATATGTCAGACTTGAGTACATCTCAGTATGCGGCTCCAGCATGGGGTCCATATGCTTAGTCAAACACAAAACTAGGCTAGAAAAAGTTCAGAGGTATGCCAGCAGGCTAGTCCCCGAGCTGAGGGATATGAGCTACGAGGCAAGACTACTGGAACTAAACCTGGAAGGAGACACTGGAAGACAAGAGATATGGGAGACATGATCACTACTTATAAGATTTTCAGAAGAATTGACAGGGTAGATAAAGACAAACTATTTAGCATGGATGGAACGCGAACAAAAAGAAACAGGTGAAAAGTTAATACCCAAATGAGTCACAGGGACGTTATAAAGAACTTTTCAGTGTCAGAGTAGTTATAATAAATGGAATGCATTAGCCAGTGATGTGGTGGAGGCTGACTCCATACACAGTCTCAAATGTAGATATGATAGAGCCCAGTAGGCTCAGGAACCTGTACACCAGTTGATTGACAGTTGAGAGGCAGGACCAAAGAGCCGAAGCTCAACCCCCGGAAGCACAACTAGGTGAGTACACAGTGAAGTTGACCCAACAAGATGACTAGTTATCATATAATATATCGTAGTAGGGTGATGTATTATGCATTAGCGAAGATGTATTCTGGATCGCGGGGAAGTCTCTGCTACACTACAGTTTTCATACAATGCCTAATCCATCATCAGACATTTATTAAAAGCTTTATCCAGAGGGAGACAGAGAGATATGATGCCATAAATAGTTTATATGTAATTAGGTGGGGACGGGGGGGGGGGGGGATCCGTCCCATCCCAAATCCTTATCCTGACCCCCTTCCAAGGGCTATATAGTCGAAATGGCTTGGCGCTTTCCCCTGATAATTCCCCCTCCCCCTATAACCATCTTCACTACTCACCATCTTCACGACCGTAATCCGAATGAATTCAGTTCATCATGTTCCGGTAAATCATGAAAATGGTCTATGGAAATCATCCGCAAATAAAAATTATACGGAAAGAAATGGGGGGGGGGGTTTTACAGGCTGATATTTCTTTAAATATTTAACTTGGGCCGACCGGAGCCGGACTACATCTGTCCCGTACCTCAGACCAGTTTCCCTGCTAAGTTGGGCGAGGCAAGCTCAAAGCCTCTGTCCTCCAGCTTCGGAAAGACAAACATTCTTTTCTTATAGTGTAGATATACGGAGTCGTATCTGGGAACGAGAGAGAGAGAGAGGGAGATTCTAGGCATTTTTGCCCGAAACGCTATGCGTGCTAGTGGCTTTATGTATTGTATGTACTATGCGTACTAGTGGCTTTAGGTATTGTATGTACTATGCGTACTAGTGGCTTTATGTATTGTATGTACTATGCGTACTAGTGGCTTTAGGCATTGTATGTACTATGCGTACTAGTGGCTTTAGGTATTGTATGTACTATGCGTACTAGTGGCTTTAGGTATTGTATGTACTATGCGTACTAGTGGCTTTAGGTATTGTATGTACTATGCGTACTAGTGGCTTTAGGTATTGTATGTACTATGCGTACTAGTGGCTTTATGTATTGTATGTACTATGCGTACTAGTGGCTTTAGGTATTGTATGTACTATGCGTACTAGTGGCTTTAGGCATTGTATGTAATATGCGTACTAGTGGCTTTATGTATTGTATGTACTATGCGTACTAGTGGCTTTAGGCATTGTATGTACTATGCGTACTAGTGGCTTTAGGCATTGTATGTAATATGCGTACTAGTGGCTTTATGTATTGTATGTACTATGCGTACTAGTGGCTTTAGGTATTGTATGTACTAGCTCTATCTATAAATCCAACATTATATTTGTAATTCAACTATGTATGTACTTTCCTGAATAAAATTGACTTGAAAATTGAAGAGTATATTCACAGAGAAGAGATGCTGTGGGAAGCCTACATGATCTGGCCATATACTGATAACGTGACGTAGCCTCACGCTAGCTGAAGGTGGGAGGCGCCTATACCTTACCTTGCGGCTGGCTACCTTACAATGATTTCGGGGCTCAACGTCCTCGCGGTCCGGTCCTCGACCAGGCCTCCTCGCTGCTTTGACTGGTCAACCAGGCTGTTGGACGCGGCTGCTCGCAGCCTGACGTATGAATCACAGCCTGGTTAATCAGGAATGGCTCCACATAAATACTGGAGCAATTGAGGGAGACCGAACACTGGACATTCAGCTACAGAGCCAGACTACAGGGAAGTGACCTCTTCACTCAGAGGGACTGCAAGACAGCCACTCACAGTGGTCTTGGACTCTGTGGGGGAGGATACACTAGTCTACCATCCTTGCCTGGGACATGACGGCTGAGTGAACAGCGCTCGGGACCCATAGTCCTAAGGTTCCGGGTTCGATCCCCGGCGGAGGCGGAAACAAATGGGCAGAGTTTCTTTCTCCCTGATGCTCCTGCTCACCTAGTAGTAAATCGGTACCTGGGAGTTAGACAGC
Source organism: Procambarus virginalis (assembly GCA_020271785.1). NCBI lineage: Eukaryota > Metazoa > Arthropoda > Malacostraca > Decapoda > Cambaridae > Procambarus > Procambarus virginalis. Next base: position 7,951,036 of record WNGS01165523.1, read on the forward strand.
TGCTACGGGCTGCTTCCTGGGATGTTTAACAAAAAGGAGGCCTGGTCGAGGACCGGGCCGCGGGACGTTAAGCCCCGAAATCATCTTAAGATAACTTCAAGACAAGATTGTTAGAAGATCTTCCAGTTATGGGCGTGAGGAGGCAGGTCAAGTGTAGAAGGTGGCCGTAATGTCAGGGAACCGTCCAGTTATGTAGCATCTCAGATTTCCATCAGTGACTCAGCTCATATTAGTATGTTTACAAAGACAAATGGTGAGAGTAAAGTTACATATGGTAAGAGGTAGTCAGGAGGACTTGGCTAGTAATGCATGGGAATATTGGGTAAACGAGTAATCAACGGAAATAATTCTGTACAATATTTTACATAGTATTTAAGTTCAAGAGTGAAAAACACTCGCTGAAATTGAGTAGTGGTATCATAATGGCCATAATAAATAAATATAATTGACAGATTATATCCTCTAGAGAATACAGAGCGCAGGCGAGAGCAGGGAGAGAGAGAGATGCATAATAATCTACCGTGGAAGATATTAGAGGGGACTGGTTCCAAATCTGTTCACGGGGATTACATCACATAAGACCAGGAGGCATGGCAGGATGTGCAAAATAGCCCCATTCAAAAGCAGAGGTGCAATAGGTACGCTGCATGAGAACTATCAACATCAGAGGCCCGAGACTGTTCAACACGCTTCCACTAACTAAGGACATACTGGCCCTCACAGTGTAGAGAGAGAACTTCACTAAGCGATGCACAGCCACTACAAGGAAACTGCCGACCTCACAGTGTTCAAGAGAGAAGTGGTTATAAACACCTCCAAAGAATACCTGATCAACCAGGCTGTGATTCATACGTCAGGCTCCGAGCAGCCGTGTCCAACAGCCTGGTTGACCAGACGACCAACCGGAAGGCCTGGTCGGAGACCGGGCCGTGGGGACGATGATCCCCAGAAGCTACACAAGGTAGGTAACCAGACATCCCATTAGTCAATAAAATAATGGGCGGAGGCAGCTTCGCCCCATCCTCCCCTTCAATTCAACTCCCTTAATTCCCCTCCCTTGTGCTCGTCATTGAAATGGGTACAAGTACCCCCCTTGTCCTCTTAAATAGGTACACCATTACTTTATCCTCCCCCATAGAATGACCATGGCACTATCCTCCCCCCCCCCCCACTACCGCGTGTTCCCCCTTAGTGATCAATAGTCCAGCACCCCTCCTCTAGTGTATCATGACTAACTACACCAGAGTGAGTAACCCCGCCTGCTGGGGGTAACGAGCCTCTACTCCCTCGATACTGTAGAGGGAACCGCGGTAAATTAACCCAATTGCTGTCAAAATTTAAAAAAAAAATTCTGGGTTACCCAGGTTAACAAAATACAAATCTATATACAAATTTGTATACTATTTTATCTCAAGTGAGTTGTGCAAATTTTGAGATAACACCAAATATTTGGTCTACTGACCCCCCCCCCCTCCCTCCAGGGTGGTAAGGTCATCTATACCCAATAAATTTGAGGTAATACCTGAGAAAGTTTCCGGCGGCTTGGTGTGTGTGTGTGTGTGTGTGTGGTGGTGATAGTTGTGTGTGTGTGTGTGTGTGTGTGTGTGTCTGTTGTGTGTGTTGTGTGTGTGTAGTGTGTGTGCGTGTGTGTGTGTGTGTGTGCGTGTGTGTGCTGTGTGTGTGTGTGTGTGTGTGTGTGTGTGTGCGCGCGCGCGCGCGCGCGCGAGAACGACCGTCACACACACGCCAGCTTAGAGAGCAGTGTACTGAGGAGAGCGTCACACACTCGCCAGCTTAGAGAGCAGTGTGTCGTAGAGAGCGTCACACACTCGCCAGCTTAGAGAGCAGTGGTGTGATGAGCGTCACACACTCGCCAGCTTAGCGGTAACCAAGCATGACACACACGCCCTCTGGTGGCCAAAACTAAAAAAAAAATGAATCCCGTGATCTTTGGGGCAAGCTTAAAGTGTACTGTATAAATGCAGCAGCTTAGTGAATTTTTGAAATATTTAGTGAAGAGTGCTTACTCACTGCGCTGTGTGTGTGAGGTGTGTGTGTGGCGTGTGTGGCTGTACTTCACCTACTTGTGTCTGCAGGATCGAGCTTGACTCTTGATCCGCCTTTCGAGCATCGGTTTTTACAGCAATGATTATGGTCCTATTGTCCTGCATACCTTTTTAAAATTATGAATGAGTTTGCTTCCACAACCTGTTCTTAAGTGATTCCATGTCCACTACTCTCACGCTAAAAGAAAACTTCCTAACACTCGCTGTGACTCATCTGAGTTTCCAGCTTCCACCCATGCACTGCTCGTTTGTACTATTCTGTGTGAACATTTCGTCTATGTCCACTCTGTCAATCTCCCGAGTATTTTATATGTCTCTCATTGCCTATCCGCTTCCTTTTGTTCTAGTGTCGTAAGGCACAGTTCCTTCAGGCGCTCCTCATACCCATCCATCGTAACTTTGGGACGAGTCTCGCTGCAACCTTCTGAAAGCCTTTTCCAGTTTCCTTAATATGCTTCTTCAGATGGGGACTCACATGATGACGCGACATACTCTAAAATGGTCTCACGAAGGCAGTGTAAAACGCCCATAATGCCTCCTTAGCTTAGGTTTCTGAATGCATGTTCTAACTGTTGCTAGTGTAGAGTACGCTGCTGTCGTTGTCTTATATGTGCTTCAGGAGATAGATTAGGTGTTATGTCCATACCCAGGTCTCTTTCTCGAATATCGTCACAGGTAGGCAGTTCCCCGCTGCATTGTGTACTGTCCCTTTGGTCTCCTATCACCGAGTCCGCATTTCCATAACTTTACATTTGCTCGTGATGAACTCCATGTAGCCATTTCTCTGACATCTCTGCAACCTGTCAGGTCCTCTTGGAGGATTTTGCAATCCTCACGTTCACAACTCGTCTCATCAACTTTGTGTCATCCGCGAACATCGA
>WNGS01165523.1:7970128-7984994 GCA_020271785.1 Procambarus virginalis
TTTCAAATGTAGATATGATAGAGCCCAGTAGGCTCAGGAATCTGTACACCAGTTGATTGACAGTTGAGAGCGGGACCCAAGAGCCAAAGCTCCACCACCCGCAAGCACAAATAGGTGAATACACGTACACACACACACACAAACATACACACACTAATGCTCTATTCACTTGCAGTAAATTGACTGGAAGTTAGAGCTCTACAGGTGTGCATCCTGTGGCTGTGTGTGTGTGTGTGTTGTGTGTGTGTGTGTGTGGTGTGTGTGTACTCACCTAATTGTACTCACCTAATTGTGCTTGCGGGGGTTGAGCTTTGGCTCTTTGGTCCCGCCTCTCAACTGTCAATCAACAGGTGTACAGATTCCTGAGCCTACTGGGCTCTATCATATCTACACTTGAAACTGTGTATGGAGTCAGCCTCCACCACATCACTGCCTAGTGCATTCCATTTATTAACTACTCTGACACTGAAAAAATTCTTTCTAACGTCTCTGTGGCTCATCTGGGTACTAAGTTTCCACCTGTGTCCCCTTGTTCGTGTCCCACCCGTGGTGAAGAGTTGTCTTTGTCCGCCCTGTCAATTCCCCTGAGAATTTTGTAGGTGGTTATCATGTCTCCCCTTACTCTTCTGTTTTCCAGGGATGTGAGGTTCAGCTCCTTTAGCCTTTCCTCGTAGCTCAATCCTCTCAGTTCCGGGACGAGCCTGGTGGCATACCGCTGAATCTTCTCTAACTTTGTCTTGTGTTTAACTAGGTATGGACTCCAGGCTGGAGCTGCATACTCCAGGATTGGTCTTACATAAGTGGTATACAGGGTTCTGAAAGATTCCTTACACAATTTCTAATTTCTAAAGCAGTTCTTATGTTGGCCAGTCTAGCATATGCCGCTGATGATATTCTTTTGATGTGGGCTTCTGGGGACAGGTTCGGTGTGATATCAACCCCCAGATCTTTCTCTCTATTTGACTCTTGCAGGATTTCCCCTCCCAAATGATACCTTGTGTTCAGCCTCCTGCTCCCTTCTCCTAATTTCATCACCTTACACTTTCCCGAGTTGAACTTTAGCAGCCATTTTCTAGACCATTCCTCCAGTTTATCCAGGTCATCCTGTAGTCTCTGTCTATCTTCATCCGTCTTGATTCTTCTCATAATTTTTGCATCATCAGCAAACATTGAGAGGAATGAGTCTATACCCTCCGGAAGATCGTTCACATATATTAGAAACAGGATGGGTCCAAGTACTGAGCCCTGTGGGACTCCGCTGGTGACATCTCGCCACTCTGATGTCTCCCCCTCACCGTTACTCGCTGTTTCCTGTTGCTTAAGTACTCCCTTATCCACTGGAGCACCTTCCCTTTTACTCCTGCCTGTTGCTCCAACTTTTTTAACAGCCTTTTGTGCGGTACTGTGTCAAAGGCTTTTTGGCAATCCAGGAAAATGCAGTCGGCCCACCCTTCTCTTTCCTGCCTAATTTTTGTTGCTTGGTCATAAAATTCTATTAAACCTGTGAGGCACGATTTACCATCCCTGAACCCATGTTGGTGGTGCGTTACAAAGTTATTTCCCTCTAGATGCTCTACGAGCCTTTTCCTCACGATCTTCTCCATTACCTTGCATGGTATACAAGTTAAGGAAACTGGCCTGTAATTCAGTGCCTCTTGCCTGTCACCCTTTTTGTATATTGGGACCACGTTAGCTGTCTTCCAACTTTCTGGTAAGTCTCCTGTTTCCAGTGACCTGTTATACACCATAGAGAGTGGCACACTTAGTGCTTCTGCACCTTCCTTTAGTATCCATGGTGAGATTCTGTCAGGCCCAACAGCCTTTGTCACATCCAGCTCCAGCAGACACCTTTTGACCTCATCACTGGTGAGGTCAAATTCCTCCAAGGTTGCTTGGTTTGCCACCTCCTCATTTAGTGCAGGGGCTTCTCCTTGTTCTATTGTGAAGACCTCCTGGAATCTCTTGTTGAGTTCTTCACACACCTCCTTGTCATTCTCTGTGTATCTGTTCTCCGCTTTTCGCAGCTTCATCACTTGTTCTTTCACTGCTGTTTTCCTCCTGATGTGGCTGTGGAGCAGCTTTGGTTGGGTCTTGGCTTTACTCGCGATGTCATTTTCAAACTGTCTCTCTGCTTCTCTCCTCACTCTGAGGTACTCATTTCTGGCCCTCTGGTATCTCTCCCTGCTCTCTGGTGTTCTGTTATTTCTGTAATTTCTCCATGTTCTTTTACTCAGTTGCTTCGCTACCTGCATTCCTGGTTGAACCATGGGTTTTTCTGTTGTTTTTCGTTTTTCTCCTTTTGGACAGGGATAAACCTGTCTGCAGCTTCCTGGCACTTCTGGGTGACAAAATCCATCATGACCTGCACATTCTTGTCTCTAAGTTCTGTTTCCCATGGTATTCCTCTGAGGAAGCTCCTCATCTCTTCATATTTTCCTCTTCGGTAATTCAGTCTTTTTCCCTCCACTCCCATCCTTGGATAGGTTATCCCTACCTCCACCAAGTACTCAAAGGTCAGTACACTGTGGTCACTCATTCCTATGGGGGCTTCCACTTTGACTTCCCTTATTTCTGACTCATTCAGGGTGAATATCAAGTCGAGTCTAGCTGGTTCATCATTGCCTCTCACTCTTGTGGGTTCCTTGACATGCTGGCTCAGAAAATTCCTTGTTGCCACTTCCAAGAGTTTAGCTCTCCACGTATCTGCACCACCATGTGGGTCCCCATTCTCCCAGTCTATCTTTCCATGGTTGAAATCGCCCATGATTAAGAGTCTGGAGCCATTCCTGCAGGCAACTGAAGCTGCTCTCTCTATTATATTAATGGTTGCCATGTTGTTCCTATCAAACTCCTGTCTTGGTCTTCTGTCATTTAGGGGAGGGTTGTACATGACTGCCACTATTATCTTAGGTCCACCCATTGTTATAGTTCCTGTTATGTAATCTCTGAATCCGTCACAGCCCGGAATTTCCATCTCATCAAAACTCCAGTCCTTCCTTATCAGCAGGGCCACTCCTCCACCTCCTCTCCCCTCCCTCTCTTTCCTTACTATATAGTAGTCCTTTGGAAACACAGCATCTGTTATGACTCCTGACAATTTTGTTTCTGTTAGTCCTACTACATCAGGGTTTCTTCTTGCACCCTTTCAGCCAGTTCACTTGCTTTATTGGTAATCCCATCAATGTTTGAGTACATTACCTTGAAGCTCACTTTCTTGTATCCAATTTCACCCTCACTCCCCACAAGTGTAGGAAGTTGTTCTATGGTCAATGTTACTTGGTGTGTGTGTGTGTGTGTGTGTGTGTGTGTGTGTGTGTGTGTGTGTGTGTGTGTGGTGTGTGTGTGTGTGTGTGTTGTGGTGGTGTGTGTGTGGTGTTAAATAAAATATATGTTTTTAGATATGATGGAGGAAAAGATGTCGAGAGCCGGTACGTTAGACAACCAATGCTTAGAAAGGCGGGGTCCAAGAGCTAACAGTAAATCCTGCAAATAATAAATCAAAATATTTTAATACACACACATACATGTTTTAATGAATTTGACTGAGGGCGACCACAGATGGTCTCGACGGGCAGGAAGTCGGCGGTTGCTCAAAGGCCTCCCTCATCCCATCCACGTACCTGAGGATTTTTCGGCTTAATTTTAAACGAAGTATGTCTTGGCATTTACGGCTTCAGCGGGTGGGTGGCCAATGGGGTTTATTACACTATGAGCAAAAATCAATCGCCTGTTTCTATTTTATATTGCCACTTGTTGAGCTTGAAGCTGTTGCCACAAGGGGATTAATATCTGGATTAATATCTTTCATATTTCCAGTATTTTAAAGGTATTGTTTAAATACCGAAGATACTGTTATTGGACACCGCTTAATTGACAATGTCTCAACAACGCAGGCTAAAGATGTGCGTGGCTCCTGCTATTGCAATGATGCTCATTTGCTTTTCAATGATGCACCTTAGTTGCCCCCCCTCTCTAACTTACCGTTCTAAATACCCCTTCTCCATCTTCCGCAAACATTCCCCCATCACACATCTCTCCCCTTCAACAACTAGTCAATTAGCACCCTTGTGTTTGGTATACAGGTTTGTGCGTATCCTATCTCGAGTGACCTGACCCGCGCTCCGGCTTGTTAATTGTTTTTAACTTGCTGTATTCTAATTTTCTCTTCCCCCACCCTTTCTCTTCCCTTTCTCCTTACAATTATCGGAATATACTATATATATAGTATATATAATATATATATATATATTATATATATAATATATATATATATATATATATATATATATACATATAAATAATATGGAATATTACCGAAAGGGTGAGCTTAATGATTCTAACACGAATGTTCTCAATATTTCTTATGTTTTTCTTCTCTGTCGGGGGAAGTTGAAAAATGAACTCTGCAATGTTCATTTTCAGACTATATTGCATAGATATATATATGCATACATATGTTAATGATAATGTTTTTTTAGAGCAAAGTACATACATACATACATAAATACAACCATACATACACATACATACATACATACAACACATACATACATACATACATACGTACGTACATACATACATACATACATACATACATACATACATACATACATACATACATACATACATACTACATACATACATACATACACATTTATTTAACACATGTGGTACACGCACAATGGGACACAGGTGGAAGCTGAGTATCCAAATGAGCCACAGAGACATTAGAAAGAACTTTTTCAGTGTCAGAGTAGTTAATAAATGGAATGCATTAGGCAGTAATGTGGTGGAGGCTGACTCCATACACAGTTTCAAATGTAGATATGACAGAGCCCAGTAGGCTTAGGAATTTGTATATCAGTTGATTGACAGTTGAGAAGCGGGACCAAAGAGCCAGAGCTCAACCCCCGCTACCTCAACTAGGTGAGTACATACATAAGATATAAAACAGTGGAGGATTCCCAGGTAGAACAATGAACCTACAATGTCCATTACCCCTTTACCCTGTTGTCCCTAACTACACAACTATACAAGAGTCATTAACACGTGAAATGGCTGATCCCCATCACGATAGCATGGGGACCAATTGCCTGACCCCGCAGTCCGTCTTGCTCTTCAAATAATTTTGGGTTACATGAAAACCTCTCTCGAGTTTATCTCTCTAATGTTGTTTCCCTATCTTTCATTTTATCCTTATTATGCCCCAATTAATCATCCATTGAGTGGTAGTTAAACTGAACCCAAATTAATAATTCCTTTTGCTAAGCAAGGTACATACTTGATAAGTCAGATATATTTCTCTCTCGAGAAAATGTGTCTTCTTGTATATAATGAATAAATAAATTCGTTTGTTTAATTCTAATGCTTGTAGTCGAGAACAGTTGTGAACGCTAGCTAGCGCACAAGTACATGAACGCCCAAAATACTTTACACAAAAGACATGTACAGACAGGCGTGTGGCTTCTGACTTCTTTTTTATTGATTAATATTAAATATTAGGAGCTTAACTGTAATATTTATCATTTTATACAAGTATAACTATCACATAATAAATATAAAAGGAGTTTATCCAAAAACTAACAGAAGTGTTGTGTTTTGGTGCGTTGTATCGTGTTTGTGGGCATTCCGGGTGTGTTGTGTTTACGCTGGCGGGCGGCGTCCTTACGAACTCCGGACTATGTCTATTACATCACTAAACTTCATTAAATAACTATATGCCTGTTAAGTGGAAGATTTTAATTGTTAATAGCATTATATTGTCGTTTTAATATGGAACACGTACACATATGCGAAACGTCGAAAGCTGGTGTCCGAAGTTGTAAATATCTTAGTGTGCGATGTTGTCAATGTACGGAGTGACTTGTATCCGTGACGGAGGGTGTGCGAATAATTTTGTTGACACAGTTTACATTTGGTCAGGTCTACATCGGCAGATAATGAGAATTCCCAGAGATACTTGTAACCGAGTCTAAGCGAGCAGCAGTAACATCAAGAAGTCTGCTGATTTTATTGGACATAGCATAGTATATCAATTTGTAAAGCCACTAGTACGCGCAGCGTTTCGGGCAGGTCCTTAATCTAACAGATAGTTTTAAGTAGGTAAATTCTAACAGAATAATAAAATGATAACAAATACATTGCAAGAAAAAAATGAGATGAGAGAGATTAGTAAGTATATTAAGCACATTGGTATCTTAAAGCTCTGATTGATTACATTGGCAGCTTGATTGGTAATTTAAACAAGATTAATAGGCACCATATAGCAGATTGATAGCACATATAAGAAGACAGCAATGATTACAGTGGTAAAGATGTTCGGATTGGGTACATAAAGATTGGGAGATTGGGTAGCAATAGATACAGTGCAATTTTAAGCAAAAGGTAAAAAACTATGAAGATGAAATAGGTACTTTTAGTATTGTTTTGAATGACAAAAGTTGGACAGCTTTTCAATTCAGTAGGGAGTGAGTTCCATAGACTGGGTCCCTTTATTTGCATAGAGTGTTTACCAGATTAAGTTTGACTCTGGGGATATCAAAGAGATATTTATTTCTGGTGTGGTGATAATGGGTCCTATTACATCTGTCCTGGAGAGTTTCAGAGCAGGATTTGCATTTAAGAACAGGGTTTTGTAAATGTAGTTGACACAAGAGAATTTGTGGAGTGAGATTATGTTTAGCATGTTTAGGGAGTTAAACAGGGGGTTGAGTGTTGTCTGAAAGCAGAATTTGTTATTATTCTGATAGCAGATTTTTGCTGGGTGATGATGGACTTGAGGTGGTTTGCAATGGTTGAACCCCATGCACAGATACCAAAATTAAGATAGGGATAGATTAGTGCATAATGTAGGGAGATGAGAGCAGAGTTAGGTACATAATATCTGATTTTGGAGAGTATACCAACTGTTTTAGAGACTTTCTTAGTTATGTGTTGTATGTGGGTGCTGAAGTTGAGTCTCATGTCTAGGAATAGGCCAAGAAACTTTCCATCATTTTTATTGCTAATGTTTACATTGTCTATCTGAAGCTGAATTGCATTTGTTGATTTGCTTCCAAATAAGATGTAGTAGGTCTTTTCTATGTTAAGTGTTAGTTTGTTGGTTGACATCCATAAGTGAACTTTTTTTTAGTTCATTATTAACAACATTATTTAGTGTATGTGGGTTGGGGTTAGAGTACATGAGGGTAGTATCATCAGCAAACAAAATAGGTTTCAGAATGTTAGAGACATTAGGCAGATCATTGATGTATATAAGAAATAGGAGAGGTCCCAAGATGCTGCCCTGTGGCACTCCAACGGTTATTGGTAAAGTGGGAGAGGTTATATTATTGATGACTACACGTTGGTGTCTATCACTAAGATAGGATCCAGTGCATGGCCTCGGATTCCATAATGATGGAGTTTACGTAAGAGGTAATTGTGATTAACAGTATCAAGGGCCTTTCTCAGGTCAATGAAGAGTCCAATCGGAAACTCATTTTTGTCAAGGGCTGAGTAAATTATATCAAGGAGACTAATAATTGCATCGTTGATACTCTTTTGGGAGCGGAAGCCAAACTGACAGCGGCTAAGAATATCGAATTTTACGAGATAGGAGTAGAGCCGTTTGTGGATAATTTTTTCAAATATTTTTGATAGTATGGGAAGGTTTGATATTGGTCTATAATTGTTTATGTCTGCCGGATTACCTCCTTTATGAACTGGCGTTACTCTTGCTTTTTTAAGGATATCAGGGAAGGTATGACACTCAAGGGATTTGTTGAACAGCAGAGCTATAGGTGGCGCAAGGGCATGGGAGGCACTCTTGTATACAATGGACGGAATTTCACTGTGTTCCTCTCTTGTTTTTAGAGAGTGTATGATGGACACAACATCTGCCGGGTTGATTGGTGAAAGGAGAAGAGAGTTTGGATAGCTGCCTGAGAGATATGTGTTAATATGTGTCTGAGTCTGTAAGGATTTTACTGCAAGATTAGCACCAACCGATGAAAAGAAGCTATTAAATTCATTGCCATATTTCTAAATCAGTTGACGGTGTATTCCCATCCTTATAGAGTTTTATTTGGTTATGTGAGTGTTGTTTAGTTCCTACAATACTAGAGATTGTTTTCCATGTGCTTTCATGTTGCCTTTTGCTTCATTGAATCTATTCACATAATATGAAAGTTTTGCCTTTCTTATGATACTGGTAAGCATTGATGAGTACCTTTTAGCTACTTCCTTGAAACTAGGCCATCCTAAGTTTCTTTTCATATTCATGTTTCTTGTTGATTGAGTTGAGAATGCCACTTGTGAGCCATGGATTGTTTAATCTTTTGTTAGTTACTTGCTTGGTAAGAAGGGGACAATGAAAGTTGTAGAGGCTTAGAGTTTTGGAGAGGAAGAGGTTAGCTAATGAATTTATATCCTGGGTATTATTGAATTCAGAATCCCAGTTAATATTGTGAAGTGCATTTGTAAGATTGCCTAAAGCTGATTTACTGTGTAACCTGAATGAGAGTTTCTGCTTTTGGTGGTGTTATGTCCATGTTCGCTATGAGAAAGGTAGGATAGTGGTCAGTTGTTCTGTCGTAGATTATACCAGATACAAGGGGAGCTGTTATGTTTGTCCATATGTGATCCAAGGTAGTGGCTAATGTTTAGAGTGACTCGGGTAGGTTTGGTGATTGTGGGTGATTAGCATACAGGAGTTCATGCTGTTAAGGAAATAGTCAACTTGAGAGCAATTTTGTTGACCCAGGTCATATTGAAGTCTCCTCCCAGAATGATGTGGTTTTTGTTGAGATTGTTGTTTATAATAAGATTCCTTCGATTATCTGAGAAAGAAGCTATGTTAGTATTGGGAAATCTATAGATGGATCCAATAGTCAAGGAGGATTTAAGGGATTTCATTGTAAACTGAGCAAAAGTGTATTCACAGTAGTCATCTAAGAACATAAGAACATAAGAACAAAGGCAAATGCAGAAGGCCTATTGGCCCATACGAGGCAGCTCCTATTTATAACCACCCAATCCCACTCATATACATGTCCAACCCATGCTTGAAACAATCGAGGGACCCCACCTCCACAATGTTATGCGGCAATGTTATCTCTATGACTAATGACACTGTTGCAGATAAAAGTATCTCGGTAAGATGGTATCCATACAAATGAGACTCAGAAACTCTTGCTCTTTGCATTAATAATGTTATTTACAATGGATGTTACAACGTTCCTAGTGTCTATTTTGCATGTTGGGTTTTTTAGGGCCTGAAGAGCTGACTTTGAATCACAGAGATTAACTCCTCCACTCTTCTTCAGTGTGTTAGTGGCAAGTTGTAGTGCAGCTAATTCTGCATGTGTGGAGCTAAGCGTCGACTTGATTTGGCGTCACCAGCTTTTTATTTTCGTCTAATTTCTTTAAAAAAAAAAGATACTTTTTCAGATTAAAATTAAGTTTTTCGTGTTGTACATTCAGCACCAACATTATAATGAGTAATATATCATATTATTCATTACTAACGTATTGCCAGGAAGCTTGTGTAGCTTGTGGTAGCTTGCGGTAATTGACGGACCGTACAGGAGTGCATGCTGTTACGGAAATAGTCACTTGAGGGTTGTTTTGAAGACCCAGGTCAATATTGAAATCACCGCCTAGAATGATGTGATTTTTGTTTAGGTTGTTATTTATGATAAAATTCCTTACGTTGTCTGAGAATGAAGCTATGTTGGTATTAGGAACTCTATAGATGGCACCGATAGTCAGGGAGAATTTAAGGGATTTTACTGAGAACTTGGCAAAGGTATTTCACAATAGTCATCTCTATCACTAATGACACTATTGCAGATGAAGATATCTTTGTAATATATTGCTGGGCCACCTCCTTTTTTATTAGGCCTGCAGTTATGAATGGCTTTATAACCAGCTAAGTTGTAGAGTTGGGTATAGTCATTACTTAGCCAAGTTTCTGTTAAAATGATGAATGATCAATCATTTTAACTTTAAGATTAATGTTTTTCCTGCCCGAAACGTTTTTGCGTAATAGTGGCTTTAGGCATTGTATGTACTAGCTCTATCTATAAATCTATCAATTTTTGTCAAATCTCTTGTATGTATGTACCTTACTGTACCTTAATAAACATTTATTTATTTATTTATCATTTATTAATGATAATTTAGTACCTAGTGCTGTAAGTAGTGCATTTATATCATCAAAATGTTTACCAAGTGACCTAACATTTTGATTGTAAACTGATAAGCAGGTACTATTAGGATTTTTTTTTTGCAAGATTTGCCGTGTAATTCCTGCATAATGATAAATGTGCTGATTTGTGTGGATATGAGACAGAGATTTCGATCAGGATCAATATCAGTAAGCATATAGATGCAATAATGGTCACGATACAATAAGATAAGCAATTACAGGAACAGTTAAATACTAAATCTGCTGTAAATAGAAAGTAATTATAGAAAAACACAACAATAATGTAAGTACACAAAAAATAGAAACAATTTGAAGTAGAGTAAAGATCACCGTAGGTAGCCAGGAAGGATACGGAAGTTAGGTTAAGAAGGGAAGGGAACTATCAGGGATAAAGTGCCAAGCCATGACGACTATGTAGCACTGGGAAGGGACCAGGATAAGGATCTGGGATGGGATGGGGGGTAAGGAATGGTGCCCAACCATTTGGACGGTCGGGGATTGAACGCTGACCTGCACGAAGCTAGACCTTTATATTTCTAGACTAATAAGGCAAATAGGACACTGGGATTTATTAATCGAAGCGTTAGTAACAAGACACCTGGTGTTGTTCTTCAGCTATATCTTGCTCTGGTTAGGCCCCATTTAGATTATGCAGTTCAGTTTTGGTCGCCATATTATAGAATGGATATAAATTCACTTGAACGTGTCCAGCGTAGGATGACAGTTAATTCCCAAAATTTGAAATCTTTCATATAAAGAAAGATTAACAAAGCTTAAATTGCATTCACTGGAAAGGTGAAGAGTTAGGGGTGACATGATAGAAGTTTACAAGTGGATGAATGGACATAACAAAGGGGATATTAATAGGGCATTAAAAGTATCAACACAAGACAGAACACGAAACAATGGGTATAAATTGGATAAGTTTAGATTTAGGAAAGACTTGGGTAAATACTGGTTCGGTAACAGGGTTGTTGATTTGTGGAACCAATTACCGCGTAACGTGGTGAAGGTGGGGTCCCTCGATTGTTTCAAGCGAGGGTTGGACATGTATATGAGTGGGACTGGGTGGTTATAGATAGGAGCTGCCTCGTATGGGCCAATAGGCCTTCTGCAGTTACCTGGTTCTTATGTTCTTATATATTCAAAAGCCCGAAACGCTAAGCGTCGACCATGGTTCTTTTGACCATGTCGTAGCTCAGTCGATTAAGGTAGCGTCTGGGATGCTCTCAGACGTAGATTCGAATCCTCATCACGGCCCTTGTGGATTTGCTCTAATTTCTCCTTCCTGTATAAGGTATCCCAATAACTTTATAGATCGGAGTCGAAAACTACACTTTTTAAAATTCAGGGTCAGGTTGTACCTTCTTGCAACGCCCATAAAATGTTTCAGATTTTTATCATGGTCTTGATGACAAGACCACACACTAGAATGTGAAGGGACGACGACGTTTCGACTTGAGAATGGTCCAGGACGGACCGAAACGTCGTCGTCCCTTCACATTCTAGTGTGAGGTCTTGTCATCATACTTTAGCCACGTTATTGCGACTCATCGCCTGTATCATTGTCTTCTTCAGAATCTCCACACACAGACAGACGTCATCTAGGTAAGTAAAGGTACCCTCCACTCCTTCTTTCTCGAGGATGTCATCAATTAATCTTTGAAAACTGGCCACTCCATTAGTGACCCCAAAAGGGATGCGATTAAATTCAAAAAGCTTTCCACAAGCTTCGAAGGCTGAATAGGGGTTTTCTTCCTCTGTTAGACCCACCTGATGGTAAGCACTTCTCAAGTCTAGGGTGGAGTATACTTGAAATCTAGCAACATTATTCACAATCTCATCTATATGTGGTAAAGGGTAGGCATCCAGCCCCGTGAACCGGTTCATTGTTTGAGTATAATCTACAACTTTCTTTTCTTGTAATGTTCGCCTTTAGTTACTAGTACTTGGGCTCTCCATGGAGAATTACTGGGTTTAATTATCTCTTCATGCAACTTCCGTGCGGTCTCAGATTCAATAAACATCTTGTCGGCCTCAGAATAGCGTCTGGATTTTACAGCAATTGACTTGCAGTCTTGTGCTAAATTACTGAAGAGGGGCGGAACCGGTACTTTGACGGCAGCTAATCCACATATTCTAAGGGGAGGTCTTCTTCTCCAAAAGCCATTTCGAGCACAGAATGATTTCGTAGAAATTTATGGCCCAAAATCACATCGGCACACAAATCGAGTAACACTTTGAGATTCACACCATGGTAAGTTTCTCCTTGCAGTTCTAAGTCCACAGAACACTGAGCCAGGAATGTTGACGAGAACGATACAGTAGCCATAGAGACTGCCCCATTGTCAGGATAGACTAGTAACCCATTCTGCTCGGCAATATTCGTATGAATAAAGTTTTCAGAGCTATCAGTGTCAATTAGTGCACTGACTGGAATACAATTGATCTTAGAGCTAAGCACTGATTTATTGAGGCATGAGGTGAAGTCCCAACTAAAGTAGCAAGCACAGCAGCGGAATGTTGGGTGTTTGGATCCCTGTTAGTCTGTTTCAGAGATCGACAGACTTTGGCAGAATGGCCCTTTTTCTTGCAATTCATACACAGAGCCTCTCTAGCTGGACTTCGACTGCGAGAATGTCGAGTGTGACCACATAAGACACACCTTAAACCACTAGTTGTAGCTGCAGAAATGTTTTAACTGCTTCTTCTACACTTTCTTGACCTGAGTTCTCCAGGTCTAATGAGAGTGTCACGGCAGCGTTCGTAGCCCCTGGCTGAACATAAGAGGCAGAAAGTTTCTGTGCCGTTTCTAGAGTGTGAGTCTGGTAAAACACTGAGTGTAAGTCTAAAGTTTTATTTTCAAGTAAGCGCTGCCTTATTGTAGCAAAGCCTAGCCCATTAATGAAGGCATCTCTCACATAGTTATCACTGGCTTCTGCAGCAGTCACGGCTTTGAACTGATAATCTTTAGCTAATAATTTCAATGCTTGCAGAAACTGATCAAGCGACTCACCGAGTTCTTGGCGTCGTGTTGCAAGCACATACCTTGCGAATACTTCATTCTTGGGCTTCAAAAGCAGTTTTGTTAGGGAATTTTCAGCAGCATCATACGTAGTGCAGTCAGCTATGTAGTCGAACACACGAGGAGCAACGTAGTTTATTAAGAGATCCAGTTTGTCCACGGTGGGAGTAGTTCGTTGCACTGCTAGAGAAAAGTTTTGAACGTCTTGAACCAGTGACGCCATTCGTGAGCGGCGGTGGTGGAGTTTGGGTCAGTAGCAAACCGCTCGGGCCGCAGGAACCGCCCCATGTTCACTGGCTGAATTATTTGATCAATAATTGAGATAAACAAAGGCATCGCCAGATTTGTGGCTTTATTGATCAAATAATTACAGAGCAGTTACAACCTGCAATAATACAAGCCATATACTACATAAGACATACACAGTTTAAGCACAGTCTATAACAATAAGCAGTTTAACAATAAGCAATAGTTTAACAATAAGCAATGACAATAAGCAATTCCAGTTTCTAGCACTTTTAACAATAAGCAACTGCATATGACTACAGCGAGGACAAGCAGAAATTAACATTCTACCAACCTACAAGCACGACACAGCTGATCCGACTATCAAAACAATAATGGTCAGGCGAGCGTTCATCCGGTACGATATTAGCTACGCCTCAGATACAGGGGGCTACGAGGGTGTGACACTTATTACACATGGTATGCAAGTTATGGATACTGGCCTGTCGTTCAGTGCCTCCTGTCTATCACCCTTCTTGTATATTGGGTCTACATTAGCCGTCTTCCAAATTGTTGGCAGTTCACCCGTTACCAGTGATTTGTTGTACACCATGGATAGTGGCAGACACAGAGCTTCTGCTCCTTCCTTTAGAATCCATGGTGAGATTCCATCCGGGCCTATAGCCTTTGTCACATCCAAATTTAGCAGATGTTTCCTCACATCCCCACTGGTAATCACAAACTCCTCTAGTGGTGTCTGGTTAGATATTCCCTCTTTTATCTCTGGGACTTCTCCTTGCTCTACTGTGAAGACCTCGTGGATGGAATTTCTTATTGAGTTCTTTGCACACTTCCTTGTTGTTTGTAATGAATCTATCTGCCCGTATCCTCAGTTTCATTACCTGTTCCTTCACTGTTGTTTTTCTCCTGCTGTGGCCGTGCAGCTATTTAGGCTGAGTCTTTGCCTTGTTCGCTATGTCATTTTCATATTGTCGCTCTGCATCTCTTCTCTCCCTGACGTATTCATTCCTTGCACTCTGGTATCTTCTCTGCTCTCTAGTGTCCTGTTATTTCTATAGTTTCTCCACGTCCTTGTACTTAGTTGCTTTGCTAGCTTACATCTCTGATTAAACTATTAAAGTCTGCATTATATTTTTTTCCTTTTGAACTAGGACGAACTTGTCTGTTGCCTCCTTACACTTCTGCGTGATGTAGTTCATCATGTCTTGGGCCGTCTTTCTTCTGAGCTCTGTTTCCCAAGCTGTTAGGAATTTCCTTATCTCCTCATAGTTTCTTTTCCGGAATGCCAGCCTTTGTTTTCTGGGCCATTCCTTGAGTACCTTAACCCTACTTTGAACAGGTACTCAAACATCAGTACACTGTGATCACTCATTCCCGCGAGGGCTTCAAAACCGATTTCCCTTCAT
>WNGS01165523.1:8030939-8035939 GCA_020271785.1 Procambarus virginalis
TGTCAATCCTCCTTCGTGGTGGTAGTGACTCTCGTAGTGCCCTCATGGCTTAGGGTCCTTTAATCCGGTTCACCCGGTGGTCACCGAGATTCAACATTGGCTGTTTTCTTATCTCAGTAAATTAAGTCGATTGCGTTTTGCTGGGTTCCCAGCCATGTTGGTGTCTCTTTAATGAGTGTGCGGATGCTGCCGCTAAAGACGCTATCCGCACTTGCCCCATCTCCCGTAAAGGTATTCCTTATTCCGACTTTTACCCAGTTATTCATGCCTCCACCTTGCCCGCTGGCAGAGTTGATGGTCTTTGTTATTGGTAACAAACTGCGTATTCTTAAGAGTCGTGTGTCCCGTGGCCTTCCTCCTGCCGCCGTAACCGACGGTGGGAAACGGCTCTGGCTAGGTTACGTATTGGCTATACCCGTAACTCACGGCACTTAATGAGCGCCGCCTTGCTCCTTATTGTCCAAATTTGCATTCTCCCTCTTACGGTCGTGCATATCCCTTGTTGAATGTCCTGACTTCCAGGACGAGCGTGTGTCTTGTTTTCTGACCGTCCCCCGCGGTCGCTTGTCCCTAGATAGAATTCTTGGCGACTCGGATACTTTGATATCGTTCGCCTTATGCGTTTCTGTTCTCATATTGGCATCCTTGGTGATATTTAGCGCTCTCTGATTATCCGCACATTTGATGGTGCTACATAGCCTTCCCGGTTTGGTGCCTTCTATTGATAATTACTTAATTACTTGCGTCTTTGCTGCTTCACGCTGGATTTTTCTATGCAGATACGTCATGCTGAAAGATAAAATCCCTTCATGCATCTTGCGTCTCTGTTGCCTCACGTTGGGCGAGATCCTCTTCTCATGCATCTTGCGTCTCTGCTGCGTCACGCAGGATGAGAAAATGAAAGCAAATTAAAGTTTACGCTTGAGCTTAATGTTTGTTAATTACTAACCGCGTCCACTTGTACCTAGCTCAGGTGTGTACGGGAGAGACGAGAGCAGAGAGAGAGAGAGAGAGAGAGAGAGAGAGAGAGAGAGAGAGAGAGAGAGAGAGAGAGAGAGAGAGGAGAAGAAGGAGGATCAGGTATAGAGAGCTTCTCGCCAGCTGTGTGCTCCGTAGTTATCTATTATGCTGTCTTCCTCTTGTGCAGCTATAAAGAGGCTTATATATTTTCGAGTCTGAATTAAATAGCCAAGAGCGCGGCTCGTCCTCACAAACTTTGACTAAGTACTAATAACTCCAGCCGCCAGCCCTGTTTATATGTATGGAAAATGTTCACACGCGCCTCACTACTTGCTGGTGATCAAGGCTTCACAGACGCACTCTTGTAAGTGCTTCACCCACGTACTTCAACTACAAATTAGCCACATAAGGTAAAGACCTCACCAAGCACACATGCCCGCAGTCACGTTGATGGTAGATGACATGTGGTGACAGTGACGAGATCACAACTTGGCGACACCTCGTAACGTTCACAAGGAATCAAGGCAGGGAGGTGTAGGACGGACCGATGTGACGTGGACGTAACAGTGACGGAGCCTAACTTGGTGGCCCACGACTCACAACCCAATCTAGAGTGTGTGGCGGATAGGAAAAAGATGCGCCCTGTCGTGAGATTGGAGTCTGCATGATAATGGTTGGCATCGCAGTGCTCCTGAAATGTTAACCTCTGCGCTGTTACTTCGTGCGCCAATCAGAATGCTCCATCCCAAACACAGGTCAGTTTCTACTGAACAGAAGGCGGCACTAAGACGGGGCGCGTCACGTGGTCAGGTGGAGCCTCTGAGAATGAGAAAACTTTACCTAAAGTCTGAAACTATCAGAAATTACAGTTAATTAAGAACAAATTTCTGAAACTATCAGAAATTACAGTTAATTAAAAACAACTCTTAAGCTTAATTGACAGTAAAGCTAAACATAAAACCGTAGTTAATCAGACAGTGACAGCGATCAGAGTGACGTGGCTGCTGTACTCAAACCTCTCCCAAGATTTAACAATGAGGAACAACACGTCTGAAAAGCCTGCTAGCCTATCACTTGAGCAGCTGAGGAATACACAGGAAACTTACTGACCTACTTGGAAATATAAGCATACACATATATTTATGTTACTAATAGATTGACAGCGTATTCAGTGAGACAGCCGGTCATGGCCTTATCCTCCTGAAGTGTCACACTTGAGTCGGTTCCCTATCGCTCCTTCACGAGGCGAAGGGGCACACACGATCTTCCAGCCCGTCCTCGACTCCGGCTGTGCGTCTCTAGGAGTTTGAAACAGCGAGCTGGATCGGGAAGGGAAGTGGTTGGCTCGCAACAAGAGACGGAGGTAACCAGCCCTAATGATTATACAGGTATAATATGATGTTATGACAATTATACCTCTAACCCTCATGCTCGCCCCTGGCGGTGAAGGCTGGCGTGGCGGCCTGACTCACACAGAGTGAAGACAATTACTTCAAGTGTGACTGTTTTTAATGGAACAAGAGTCTCGTTACCTTTCTTGGCGATTCATGAGTATTACGTCTAGAGCGAGGACTCGGCCCAGTCGTCAAGAGGACGCCCCGCAGCAGCCTGAAGGTCTCATAGGAGTAATAGTTGCACCCGGACTGTCAGTGTCCGGTAACACAAGCAGCCGAGCTCTACACTAAGAGAACTAGCAGCACTACAACTCTCCATGCACCAGTACACTATATAAGACACACCGGAGGAGGAATGATATGTTGTGAGTCAAAGTCTGCTCTTCAAGCACCTGAACACTTCTCCGGCAAGATCGACAGCAAGAGCCTCACAATAGCAATTATAAACAACCTGCTCGCTGCACAGAATAAAGGGTTTAGAATCTCTCTTGCGCGGATACCATCTCACACAAATAAAACTAATCATGATGTGGCATAGAAGTCAAATTAGCATGCAACAAGGATGAAGTTGAACGAGATCTAGGTACCCCATCTCTGATGCTAAAACTATAGTGCTCCAAGCATTGAGATATGATTGGCGAGAAATCACTCAAAAGACTCGTTAGCACTCGTATTTAAAGTTATGATTTGTTTACATCTAATCTTTATAAGAGAGAATTTATATGCATTTGTCTGTCGAAGGCTGAAGGCCATATTCTTGGGGTTCGGCTCCAGTGCCATACTTTAAGAAATATCGGCATCTAATCCAATTCCCCCCAGACAATTTTCATGAAGTAAAATATGAAATGTTGGTTGTGTTACCCGTAGACGTATTATGCAGTTGAAATGCTTCATATTTACATTTTCTTCTGTCCTCTATGGACAGGGTTAGAGTTCTGTTAACCATATAGTTCAGTGATTTATTGAACAATCAACCACAGAAGGTGATTATAGTGCTTTTAAAATGCTACACTACTTAAATGCATAAATACACAAATTTACGTCTGCCCTACATAAACAGTTCTTTTACATAGTTTCTATAGCAGCGTTGCCCAAACAGCTGTGTGTATTAGTGGCTTCAGGCATTGTATGTACTAGCTCTATCTATTAATCTAACATTATGTTTGTAACTCATTTTCAATGTATGTACCGTTACCTGAATAAATATCTTATCTTATAGTGTCATTAGCGTACGTTTACAGAGGTGAGATGTAATTCTTACCAGCTTACACATATCCTGTACATACATACATACATACATACATACATACATACATACATACATACATACATACATACATACATACATACATACATACATACATACATATACATTTATGTCTCTCCTACTTTCACAGAGGTAAGGCAGCTGCTATAGAAACGCGTGTTATTAAGCACTTAACCACTGACGGTGATTAAGATAGTTTTACAAGCTCAGGTTATAGTTACATCACATACATTGTACAACTAATGCATTACATAGTCACTCGTGGATACAAGTCCACTATATCATCAAGTGTTGCAGTATTCATATAGTAGTTACAGAGTTCAGCATACCTCAGCCCAGGAGGGCGAAAGTCAGTCAATATGGGACATTCTACAATATAATGCTCAAGGGAGTGCATGTTTTCTCTTTCACAAAGTTGACACATTGTGTATTCGACACTTTTACAAAGTTGACACGTGATATATTCCAACACTTTCATAAAGTTGACACAAGGTGTATTCGACACTTTCACAAAGTTGACACATGGTGTATTCCGACACTTTCACAAAGTTGACACATGGTGTTTTCCGACACTTTCACAAAGTTAACGCATGGTGTATTCGACATTTGGGTTTTGAGAGAGCTGCCAGATACGTCTATATCCCAGGCTTATTCTGGCAACTATAACATCAAATTGCCAAATTCTTGTTCTATTAGTTCTCTATATGAATGTCTCCTCGTACGAGAAACTTAAGGGACTGTAATATAGCTGAGGAAACATTAGTAAAAGTAAAATGGCAAATAAGAGATGAGAAACCAGGAAGAAGAAACACGAAAGGGTTCTTCACAAAGGTGGCAAGACATGAGAGCGTCAGGAGCAGAGGTAGCAAGAGGTAGTCAGTGGAGCCAGAAGAGTACATAGAGAGGGAGCTTAGACTCCCGACCCACACAGCAACTGACGTTGTGATCCTTCCTGAACCATTACCAAGCCGCGTAATGCACGACGCGGTAATGCCTTTACAGTACACGAAATGATAACGGTCCAGGTCGAGCCGAAGCGTTATTTCCTTTATTGTCATATTTGTGAGTCGGGTGTCTTTAACGCTCAGCCAAGTTACTGGGGCTCATTTCCAGCAAAGGAGACTGCCTCGGTAAACAATTATGGCCAGAGGAAAGCTTCTCTGTGACAAACATCCGTCCACTTCCCTGCTACTTGAGCTGAGCACTGTGGTATGACCTCTCACGTGGCTTCCCTGACCTCCCGATACGGTCCATGTACTGGACCGTAGCGTCTCTCTAATCGGCGGTTCTCTCTCTCTCTCCCAGCCGTACGTGACCTCTCATTGCTTCCTGACCTACTGGCAAGCAGCCGGCTGTAGAACCTCTCATTGCTTCCTGAC
>WNGS01165523.1:8040939-8049593 GCA_020271785.1 Procambarus virginalis
AGCATAGAGACGGTAGGAAAATGACAAATAAAGCCAAGACCGACCAAAAGCTACTCCACAGTCACATCACGAGGAAAACAACAGTGAAACAACAGGCGATGAAATTGAGAACGGGTAAGGACAGGTACATAGAGAATGACAGAGAGGTGTGTGAAGAACTCATGAAATTCCAGGAGGTCTTCACAATAGAACGAGGTGCAATCCTGCGCTAGGAGAGGTGGCAGTAAACCAGGCGGCCTTGGATGGGTTCGAAACTATCAAAGATGAAGTCAGGCGGTGTCTGTTGAATCTGGACGTGATAAAGGCTGTTGGATCTGACGGAATCACTCCATGGATACTAAAAGTTTTCTTCCCACACTGCATGGTGTATAATAAGTAACTGGAAACAGGAGACTTACCAGAAATATAGATGACAGCAAATGTAGTCCCAATATACAAGAAAATAAACAGACAAGAGGCACTAAACTACAGGTCAGAGTCCCTAACTTGTATACCATGCAGGGTGATGGAGAAGATCGTGAGGAAACACCTAGTAGTACACTAGGAATTATAATATTAGATGATACTAGAATTAGGAGAAGAATTAAGACAGAGGAAGACAGTATGAGACTACAAGATAACCTGGACAAACTGAATGAATGGTTCAGCAAATGGCTATTAGAGTTTAAACCGAGCAAATTCAAAGTAAGGAGGATAAAAGTAAGGAGTAGGAGACCGGGTACATGGTATTATTTGGGAGATGAAGCCCTTCAAGTATCTGGGAGACAAAAAGACTTGGGGGTTGATATCACGCCAGACCTGTCCCCTGAAGCCCATATCAAGAGGATAACATCAGCGGCACATGCCAGGTTGGCCAACATAAGAACTACCTTCGAAAACTTATGCAAGGAATCCTTCAGAACCTTGTAGACCACGTATGTCAGAACAATCCTGGAGTTTGCAGCTCCAGCATGGAATCCGTATCTCGTCAAGCACAAGACTAAATTGGAAAAGGTTCAAAGGTTTGTCATCCGACTAGTTCCCGAGCTGAGGGGTATGAGCTACGAGGAGAGACTACGGGATCTAAACCTCACGTCACTGGAACATATTAGAGTTATGGGAGACATGATAACCACATACAAGTTTCTCAGAAGAATTAATAGGGGTATATAAAGACATTTTTATGTTTATTTAACTCAGGGGAATCTTGCACAAGGGGACACAGGTGGAGACTGAGTACCCAAATGAGCCACAAAGACATTAGAGAGAACTTTTTCAGTGTCAGAGTAGTTAACAGTTGAAATGCATTAGGCAGTGATGTGGTGGAGGCTGACTCCATACACAGTTTCAAATGTAGATATGACAGAGCCCAGTAGGCTCAGGAATCTGTGCACCAGTTGAAAGGCAGGACCAAAGAGCCGAAGCTCAACCTCCACAACGACAACTAGGTGAGTACAGAAGAAAGGGGAAGAGGAAGGGTAGATGTAAGGGGGGGGAAGGGGGAAGCCCCGACGTCCACTCAGAGACGTGAAGGACTGTAGAGCCCTAGTGGGTCACAGGTCAGCCGTGACCCGCCCGGGTAATGGTATGGTCCAGATGACCCTTACGGGGTAAGATGAGGCATTACGGGGTGGGGGGGGGGGAGTGAGAGAGAGAGAGGGACAGACAGACAGACAGACAGACAAACAGACAGACAGACAGACAGACAGACAGACAGACAGACAGACAGACAGACAGACAGATAAGACAGACAGATAAGACGGACTAATAAAGATAGTAGGGCGGGACATAAAGAGCTTGACCTCGCCCGCATGTACACTGATAAGTACTGATGAGTACACTTGCTAGTGTACCCTGTGTGTGTACCCCTGTGTACCCTCACCATCATCACGGTACACTCTGTGTGTGTACCCCTGTGTACCCTCACCATCACCACGGTACACCCTGTGTGTGTACCCCTGTGTACCCTCACCATCACCACGGTACATCCTGTGTGTGTACCCCTGTGTACCCTCACCATCATCACGGTACACCCTGTGTACCCTCACCATCATCACGGTACACCCTGTGTGTGTACCCCTGTGTACCCTCACCATCATCACGGTACACCCTGTGTGTGTACCCCTGTGTACCCTCACCATCATCACGGTACACCCGGTGTGTATACCCCTGTGTACCCTCACCACGGTACACCCTGTGTGTGTACCCTCAGGGGTACACACACAGGTGACGGTGTAAATGTGATGCGTACCGGTGCACGGCGAGGGAGGGGGAGGTACCCTAGCTCCACGCCCTCAAGTGGTGCGTACCGGTGCACGGCGAGGGAGGGGAAGGTACCCTCCACGCCCTCAAGTGGTGCGTACCGGTGCACGGCGGGGTACGTGCACCGAAAGTATAATATATATAAAGTATTCCTTTACCCCCAGTTTCGTGGAACGCACAGAATGGCAACGCCGCGTTTGTTGTTGTTGTAATATTGGGCAGCTTATGATGAACAGGCGCTTTGTAACGACGAGTCCCATTGGTCAGAACACCGGTGGATATATTTCACACTACTATCGAAAGGAAAATAGTGTAGAGTAGTGAATAAATATTAATATATGTAGATTAGTGAAAATGGTGGATGGCTCTACCTTTGTGTTGAAGATTGATTGACCTTCTATATGAACAATATAACGTGTGATAATATTACGTATTGGTATTTGTCTGGTTAGGCAGAGACGACGTGACGTCACACACCGTTACCTCGAGCGTTGTTGACAGTCAACAATAACACAGTTAGTTTAGTTCATTTATTATGCACCCCATACCCATCCTGTGGGCGGTAGTGGAAAGGGTTACAGATGCACATAATGGGCTCAGGGACTGAACCCCACAATTCATTTAGCTAAGCAAGTTACAATCTTGATGAGCTAGTTACAAAATTAAATTCACATCGTCACATCATCAATGGGTTCAAGATCGACCACAAGTACAGTTTCAAAATTAAGCAACTGACATATGTGGAAACTCATGAGTCAGAAAACTCATGCAGAGGATATTTCTGCTTATAGGCCTCCCACACTAAGTACTCCCTGTCGGTAGGACAACGATCCCCCTGCTTCAGGAGGGCGTGCATAAGCTCGGGAATCACCAGATCAGGCGGAAGTGGCAGCACCCGGAGCTGGGCGGCAGTAGTCGCATAAGGAGGTAAGGCAGAGCGAAGCGAGGCAGAAGACACGGAAGAAGTGGACGCAGTCTTCGGAGACGGCCCCGCCGCCGGACGCACAGGAGAAGACGAAGGCCGCCGAGACGGCCCCGCCGCCGGACGCACAGGAGAAGACGAAGGCCGCCGAGACGGCAACCCCACACCCGACACCGCAGGAGACGCAGTAGAGACGGTCGGAGACGGGAGAAGCGGCAAAACCGCCGCCGATGAAGGAGGGGATGAAACTGGCGGCACGGAACCCCCAGAGCGAGCAGTTTTCTTTAACACCACCACCAGATCACCACGCTCACCAGCAGGAGGAACCACCCCCACGCAGAACCGGAACCATCCGACACAGAGGACGCACCGGAAGCAACCTCCACAGGCACCTCACCAGAAGAAACACCGACACTGGCAGCCGCAGGCACGTGGACCTCCGCCACCACCGAAGAATGCGACGCAACCCGAACCTCACCGCCATCGCCGGAAGATTCAGAGTCGTCGAAATCTCCCACATCAGCCCAGGCAGAATAAGAACGCCGGGAACGCTTGGGCACTGGCCGCACATCATCTGATCCAGAGGCCGACCCAGAGACACGGGCATCACAAGCCGTGCGAACCGACGCTCTCCGCAGGACGGCAGCATCCTCAACGGCATGGGGTACCAGGCCGGGCACAGAAGGAGGCCCTTTATCCACCCCAGCACCCAGCACAGCCGAGACGCATGTCGAGGGCGCAGGGGCATGCGCAATAGGTGGAGAAGACGGAGACGACGTACAGAGATCCACCGGAAGACCCACGGGACCATCAGGGATACCAATGGGAGCAGGCTGAACATCTCAAGGCACCACAACCCCTGGAAAAGGGGCAACCACGGCAAGAGACGCGTCGAGGGGCCACAGGGGGGTCACCAGCAGCCAACGGGACGGACACATCCCCACCCACCGAATCCTACTCCACAGGGAGCGGCGGAAATTCTTCCTCACGGAAGAGGTTCACGGGGGCGACGGCAGCATCAGAACACCCGGCAGCCTGATGTCCCACCAGGCCACACCGAAAACATGTCCGCGGTTGACGGGAATAATACACCCGAGCATAATATCCGAGGAGCCGGACGGAGGACGGAATGTCCGCCCTCAGGCGCATCCCCAGAGCCTGAATGTTCGTATGTAAACCCTGGAGCTTCCCCGAGGAAAGCTTGTGCAGCCTCAGACTAACGACAGCTCCAAACCTCCCGAAGTAACGTCGCAGGAGGTCATCGGGAAACTCCAAGGGCGCCCCATGAACACTCATGTACGTTAATGCACCACTCCAATCGGAAGTCCCCACAGTGCCGGCACCACCAGGCAGGGCCAAGGAACGCCCCTCGAAGCGCTGGAGAAACGCCCGGTACTCCGCGTCCCCCACAAACTTAACAATCACTAGATGAGCGGTAACCAGTTCAGTACCGTAAATCACATCCACGGGGACACGGAGCATGTCACACATTACAAGTTCAACCTCCGAATACCCGGCACGACCAGAAAGTTCCAGGCCTACAGAGTGCACACGCACAACAGGGGGAAGAGGTCCCCCCCCCCCCATCACGGAGAGTCACCGACGAACACCCAAGCACCACTTGACGGCGAATGCAGGGCAGTTACGCACATAGTTACATCGCAAGCGGGGCCGGGAACTGCCAGCACCTGCTTCTTGTGTTGTGTTATATACAAGTCTTGTCATATACATGTCTTGTCATATACAAGTTTTGTCATATACAAGTCTTGTCATATACAAGTCTTGTCATATACAAGTCTTGTCATATACAAGTCTTGTCATATACAAGTCTTGTCATATACAAGTCTTGTCATATACAAGTCTTAGTCTTGTCATATATAAGTCTTGTCATATACAAGTTTTGTCATATACAAGTCTTGTCATATACATGTCTTGTCATATACAAGTTTTGTCATATACAAGTCTTGTCATATACATGTCCTGTCATATACAAGTCTTGTCATAGACAAGTCTTATCATATACAAGTCTTGTCATATACAAGTCTTGTCATATACAAGTCTTGCCATATACAAGTCTTGTCATATACAAGTCTTGTCATAGACAAGTCTTGTCATATACAAGTCTTGTCATATACAAGTCTTGTCATATACAAGTCTTGTCATATACAAGTCTTGTCATATACAAGTCTTGTCATATACAAGTCTTAGTCTTGTCATATATAAGTCTTGTCATATACAAGTTTTGTCATATACAAGTCTTGTCATATACATGTCTTGTCATATACAAGTTTTGTCATATACAAGTCTTGTCATATACATGTCCTGTCATATACAAGTCTTGTCATAGACAAGTCTTATCATATACAAGTCTTGTCATATACAAGTCTTGTCATATACAAGTCTTGCCATATACAAGTCTTGTCATATACAAGTCTTGTCATATACAAGTCTTGTCATATACAAGTCTTGTCATATACATGTCTTGTCATATACAAGTCTTGTCATATACAAGTCTTGTCATATACAAGTCTTGCCATATACAAGTCTTGCCATATACAAGTCTTGTCATATACAAGTCTTGTCATATACAAGTCCTGCCATATACAAGTCTTGCCATATACAAGTCTTGTCATACACAAGTCTTGTCATATACAAGTCTTGTCATATACAAGTCTTGCCATATACAAGTCTTGTCATGTACAATTCTTGTCATATACAAGTCTTGTCATATACAAGTCTTGTCATATACAAGTCTTGTCATATACAGTCTTGTCATATACAAGTCTTGTCATATACAAGTCTTGTCATATACAAGTCTTGTCATATACAAGTCTTGTCATATACAAGTCTTGTCATATACAAGTCTTGTCATATACAAGTCTTGCCATATACAAGTCTTAAGTGTTTTTGACACTAAATGTAAAATACGTTTCCTACTCTTTCGATCTATTACGAGGCATTTATCGCTTATACTGAAGTAGAGAGATTGGGCTGTTATCTCATTAGGGAGAAATGATGTGATTTAAGCGAGACACCAAAGATCGCTTAGCGAGCACCAGCCAGCTTTCACTGGGAGGGAAATGGTTAGTTTTCTATACATCCGGCTCGTTTGATTAGGTGGGTTGCTTGGGTGTGTACGTTTCTGTTTAAATAAAAACAGTTGTATTTTTTTATGGAATGGCAAATCAAGTGAACGGGCAGGATAATCCTCTCGTGCCTCTTGCGTCTCTGCTGCGTCACGCTGAACGAGAACAGCCTCCCATGCATCTTGCGTCTTTGCTCGGAGGCTAGCATCTTCACAGCAGAACTGTATTCTATTCTCTATGCTCTTCGTCTCCTGCTTTCCCGGTGTCAATCCTCCTTCGTGGTGGTAGTTGACTCTCGTAGTGCCCTCATGGCTTTAGGGTCCTTTAATCCGGTTCACCCGGTGGTCACCGAGATTCAACATTGGCTGTTTCTTATCTCCAGTAAATTTAAGTCGATTGCGTTTTGCTGGGTTCCCAGCCATGTTGGTGTCTCTTTAAATGAGTGTGCGGATGCTGCCCCTAAGGAAGCTATCCGCACTTGCCCCATCTCCCGTAATGGTATTCCTTATTCCGACTTTTACCCAGTTATTCATGCCTCCATCCTTGCCCGCTGGCAGAGTTGATGGTCTTCTGTTATTGGTAACAAACTGCGTATTCTTAAGAGTCGTGTGTCCCAGTGGCCTTCCTCCTGCCGCCGTAACCGACGGTGGGAAACGGCTCTGGCTAGGTTACGTATTGGCTATACCCATTTAACTCACGGTCACTTAATGGAGCGCCGCCCTGCTCCTTATTGTCCAAATTTGCATTGTCCCTCTTACGGTCGTGCATATCCTTGTTGAATGTCCTGACTTCCAGGACGAGCGTGTGTCTTGTTTTCCTACCGTCCCCCGCGGTCGCTTGTCCCTAGATAGAATTCTTGGCGACTCGGATACTTTTGATATCGTTCGCCTTATGCGTTTCTGTTCTCGTAGGCGATGAGTCACAATAACGTGGCTGAAGTATGTTGACCAGACCACACACTAGAAGTTGAAGGGACGACGACGTTTCGGTCCGTCCTGGACCATTCTCAAGTCGCTTGTGAATGCTCACAAGCGACTTGAGAATGGTCCAGGACGGACCGAAACGTCGTCGTCCCTTCAACTTCTAGTGTGTGGTCTGGTCAACTCTGTTCTCGTATTGGCATCCTTGGTGATATTTAGCGCTCTCTGATTATCCCGCACATTTGATGGTGCTACATAGCCTTCCCGGTTTGGTGCCTTCTATTGATAATTACTTAATTACTTGCGTCTTTGCTGCTTCACGCTGGATTTTTCTATGCAGATACGTCATGCTGAAAGATAAAACCCCTTCATGCATCTTGCGTCTCTGTTGCCTCACGTTGGGCGAGATCCTCTTCTCATGCATCTTGCGTCTCTGCTGCGTCACGCAGGATGAGAAAATGAAAGCAAATTAAAGTTTACGCTTGAGCTTAATGTTTGTTAATTACTAACCGCGTCCACTTGTACCTAGCTCAGGTGTGTACGGAGAGAGAGAGAGAGAGAGAGAGAGAGAGAGAGAGAGAGAGAGAGAGAGAGAGAGAGAGAGAGAGAGAGAGAGAGAGAGAGAGAGAGAGAGAGAGGAGAAGACGGAGGATCAGGTATAGAGAGCTTCTCGCCAGCTGTGTGCTCCGTAGTGTGCTATTATGCTGTCTTCCTCTTGTGCAGCTATAAGAGGCTTATATATTTTCGAGTCTGAATTAAATAGCCAAGAGCGCGGCTCGTCCTCACAAACTTTGACCAAGTACTAATAACTCCAGCCGCCAGCCCTGTTTATATGTATGGAAAATGTTCACACGCGCCTCACTACTTGCTGGTGATCAAGGCTTCACAGACGCACTCTTGTAAGTGCTTCACCCACGTACTTCAACTACAAATTAGCCACATAAGGTAAAGACCTCACCAAGCACACTTGCCCGCAGTCACGTTGATGGTAGATGACATGTGGTGACAGTGACGAGATCACAACTTGGCGACACCTCGTAACGTTCACAAGGAATCAAGGCAGGGAGGTGTAGGACGGACCGATGTGACGTGGACGTAACAGTGACGGAGCCTAACTTGGTGGCCCACGACTCACAAACCCAATCTAGAGTGTGTGGCCGATAGGAAAAAGATGCGCCCTGTCGTGAGATTGGAGTCTGCATGATAATGGTTGGCATCGCAGTGCTCCTGAAATGTTAACCTCTGCGCTGTTACTTCGTGCGCCAATCAGAATGCTCCATCCCAAACACAGGTCAGTTTCTACTGAACAGAAGGCGGCACTAAGACGGGGCGCGTCACGTGGTCAGGTGGAGCCTCTGAGAATGAGAAACTTACTAAAGTCTGAAACTATCAGAAATTACAGTTAATTAAGAACAAATTTCTGAAACTATCAGAAATACAGTTAATAAGAAACAACTCTTAAGCTTAATTGACAGTAAAGCTAAA
>WNGS01165523.1:8071375-8090126 GCA_020271785.1 Procambarus virginalis
GGGAGCTGAACCTCACATCCCTGGAAAACAGAAGAGTAAGGGGAGACATGATAACCACCTACAAAATTCTCAGGGGAATTGACAAGGTGGACAAAGACAAACTCTTCAGCACAGGTGGAACACGAAGAAGGGGACACAGGTGGAAACTTAGTACCCAAATGAGCCACAGAGACATTATATACAAAAATTCTGTATCAGAGTATTAACAAATGGAATGCATTATGCAGTGATGTGGTGGAGGCTGACTCCATACACAGTTTCAAATGTAGATATGATAGAGCCCAGTTCTCAGGAATCTGTACATTAGATGATTGACGGTTGAGAGGCGGGACCAAAGAGCCAAAGCTCAACCTCCACAAGCACAACTAGGTGAGTACACACGCACGCACACACACTTGTGTGTGTATGTGAATCATGGTGGCGTCTTGGATGAAACCTTAAGGTACCTTCACCTTGGATGAAAATTTAGTAGCACACACCACACATGTGTGTGTGTGTGTGTGTGTGAGCACATGTGGGGAGGGAGAGGAGTGAGGGTGTAGGTGAGGAGAGCATCGCCATGCGTCACCTGAGCGGGACCAGCGTCTTTACACCTCGTCTTGCCCTCAAGGTCTCTCTCCACCTCCTTTTACCCACTCACTCTAGTCTTATAAAATAATAATAATATATAATATAATAAATAATAATAATAATAATAATAAATATATCATGATTATTATTATTCATTATTATTATTAAGAATATAATGAGTACACAGATATTAACATTGACGTGATATATCAATGAACAAATTTAACAGGAACCTTGATGAGGGTTCGAAGCCTCCTCAAGGTTCGCTTGGATTTGTTCATTATTAATATTAGTATCATCATTATTGTTACTATATAGTGACCATGTTAGTATTGGCTTGGTGGCGGCATTGTCTGCGGGAACTGAACATGGCAGATAATGGGAATGTCATAACCACCTTGTGTTGTGTAATGTATTGTTGTGAGGTGATGTTCTCAGTCGCTACCTCCTCTCTCACACTCTCCCTTCACTACAACACTGTGTCTCAGTCCCTACCTCCTCTCTCACACTCTCTCCTTCACTACAACACTGTGTCTCAGTCACTACCTCCTCTCTCACACTCTCTCCTTCACTACATCACTGTGTCTCAGTCACTACCTCCTCTCTCACACTCTCTCCTTCACTACAACACTGTGTCTCAGTCACTACCTCCTCTCTCACACTCTCTCCTTCACTACAACACTGTTAGTCGCTACCTCCTCTACGACACTGACTCCTGCACCATCACCTCCCCAACACTATGGCACTCTCCTCAGTGCCTTCACTAACACTTGTGCCCATCACTTTCCCTATGATGACTTCCCATCACCTCCTCCCCCCTTACTGTCAATCACCTTAACCAATCCAAATTTATTTTCGAAAACTGCTAACCCAACTTGTTTTTCCACTCCCCCCCCCTCCTCTCGTCCCTGTCCTCTTACAAATTACGGCTGAATTGGCCGTTTGCCCGTATTGCCGAAACTGGACGTAATTTGAAAATTAAAAAAATTGAAAATAAATTTTGGATTTTTTTTCCAAAACAGTAAGTTAGGGTCCTCTGGTAGGTTAAATGAGCAGGAAATTCTCCTTAAGTTTCAAAAGTCATGAAAAATGTTAATTGAAAGTTTCCTCTCCTAACCTTTCCGATTAAGCCAGAAGACTCAAACAGAAAACGGGACAGTTCATCACTTTCGTGAGCCGATTTCATTTAAAATTACGACTAGTTTTGGCCGTAGCGCGCATACGAGCGAAAGGCGACGTTATTTTTAAGAGGACGGGTATTTCCTAACTCCTAAAACATCTACAGTCGCTTCCACGATTAAAACGTGCTGCCCCGTCACCACCATAAAGGACAGGTTGGACACAGACGGACCTGGCAGCATCGTGAACAACGATGACGCGCCTGTCACCAGCACTGTGAGGATACCGTAGTTCCACTTCAAGCAGGGATGGTGACCACTCCAAGCCAGCTGTCAATATTCACGGCAAACTTGTATGCTTTGTTTGTAGCCAAGCTCCAGCAATAATAGCCACGCAACCAGCTGGGGAATATAAAATCTACAGCGACTCCAAAATTGTAATCCAAGCCCTCACATATTACTCAAAAACATGCAAAGAGCTCGTCCAGCCATTCCTACAGCCTCTCCACGAACACCTGTCAGAAGGTTGCAACATATACTTAAGAGCGGGTCCCGGAACACTGTAGAGTGCTCTTCAATAGTCTGGTAGATGAACTAGCAAAGCAATGCACGCTACAACACGCATCACACACCTGATGCTCCATATTGCACGAAAATGGGTCCTAAAATCCACCATGATCGAAAACCTTCGCAGCGAAACGGAAAACAAGCTGGTCTTCAACATGCCATGGTATCATAAACATGAGTTGGATACAAACATTCCAGTGAGAAAAACTGAGAAATATATATAACATTGACCAGACGAAGACTGTCATCATGACAGTTGACAGTCAACTGTCAGTCAACCGTACAAATTTCTGAGCCTATTGGGCTCTATCAAATCTACATTTGAAACTGTGTATGGAGTCAGCCACCACTACATCACTGCCTAATACATTCCATTTGTTAATTACCCTGACACTAAAAAAGTTATTTCTAATGTCTCTGTGGCTCATTTGGGTACTCAATGTTCACCTGTGCGAGTACCGCTTGTGTTCAATAACCTGTCTTTGTCTTGTGTTTCAGTACTGCTGTACAGATGCCATAGCCTATTGGCTTGGGGTTGTGTTTCAGTATTTTATCGCTCGAACACTACATTAGTATTGTGCTCTTTACTCTTCAGTAACATCATGTTCGGTCTTCGGCAGTATAATTGCATTGAAGAGTTATCCCGTTTTATTATTTATCTGTTAATGTGTGTTTTTTGTTTTGGTTTTTGACATTGCATTTTTGACATATCAACTGGGTGCTTTATTGCTATTAAGGAACAGTCTGGTGTTCCTTTGTTAAAGCTACTACGGTGTTCACATGAGAACAGCAAATGATAAATATATTATTTTTATTAAAACACCATCGTGATGCAATCGTGATATGTTGCGATCGTGAGTTGCAATAGTGATACGTTGCTATAGTGTCAAGTTGCAATACCGATATGTTGCTATACTTTCAAGTTGCAATCGTGATATGTTGCTATACTGTCAAGTTGCAATCATGATATGTTGCTATCGCGCCAAGGTGGTGTTGGTGTGGTGAGCCAAGGTGGTGTGGTGAGCCAAGGTGGTGTGGTGAGCCTGTACTCTCAGAGAGGTCATACCCCACTCACCGCTGGAGACCACAACATGGCGCCAAGATGTTAAGCGAGACCCATGGATGGCATCCTCACCATTTGGTAATGGGGTTATCAAGATGGTTCGCTAATCTGTCAGTGGTAATTATGATAACGATAATAGGGTCATTATAACATTCTGTTAAATATTAGTGATAATTCCAGCCACTCATAATAACGGTTGGGTCTTTTAGAATCGCAAATTTGAGTCGGCAGGCGTTCTCTCTCTCTGTCTCTCTGGCTCGGTCGTGTTCTTTCATACGGGGTTTGTTGACGAGAGCTTGGTCGTCTCTCCCATGGGGGCGCTCAACGCTGCGGGCTCACACAACAACTTAACGGAGATGAGGTAATGCGTGTGGTCCTTACGTCACAAAGGTTCCCACACTCTGCTCGCTCTAACCACGAACAAAACACACACCTAAAACGCACAAAAACACCTTTCCCGTTTTCCTTCGTTTGCTGTGTGTAAAAAAACAAACAAAAAAGGGAAGGGGGGGTTTAACTCGCCAATGTAACCTTTTGGTTTTTCATGATCTTTGTTGTGGTACGTACACTCACTCACTCACTCACTCACTCACTCACTCACTCACTCACTCACTCACTCTCACTCTCACTCTCACTCTCACTCTCACTCTCACTCACTCTCACTCTCTCTCTCTCTCTCTCTCTCTCTCTCTCTCTCTCTCTCTCTCCCTTCATGGATTCCTTCCACATGCCTCGTTGAACCAACACAAGCAGCCTTGGTCGCCAACTCAGGGCCAGTTGCATCAGGGCGAGCCATCCGGCTGAGTCTCCCCCGGCTCCCCCAGCACGGCCGGCGGGGCGGCCCACGCATACTGAACAGGTAAAAGTGACAGAAACTGAGTGCATGCTTGATGAAGGACGACAGACGGCCGCTTGTGCGGTAAAAGGATTGTTGCAAGACTCCGGTGGGTACGGCTTGTGCGTTCTCGGCCTTTCATCTCGACTCAGGGCTTACGGGAAGACCCTTCACCATGCATTGTTGGTAAATAGGGTTTCATGCTGATCATATTTGGTTCATAGATTTGTACGCGTAGACTCGGAAGAAAAGGGAGACGGTGGGTAGTCCTGGAGAAGTATAATGATAATGCTTTGGAGATGCTGTGAAGGTGCTGGGGACAAGCTAGGAATAAGGTGGGAAGATGCTCTGAAGATTCTAAAATGAAGCTGTGAAGACGCCAGGGAGAAGCAGGGAAGATGCCAGGAACAGGGAAGACACACGAGAGAGAACCTGGCAAGATACTGGAGAGAAGCAGGGAAGATCTGGAAGACACTGGGAAGGTTAATGGATGGTACAGACACGCTGGGGATCTATCACCATTTGTAGAGTTGATATTTTTGTTTGACTTATTTCTTCATACACTTGTCCATAAGTCCTCCAAGTTACATGTATTGCGTTTCGTAATCACCTTGGATTCCAAGGAACACCGAGTGTTCCGTAAGTCACCTCGGGTTCTAAGGTACACCGAGGGTTCCGTAAGTCACCCCGGGTTCTAAGGTACACCGAGAGTGTTCCGTAAGTCACCTCGGGTTCTAAGGTACACCGAGAGTGTTCCGTAAGTCACCCCGGGTTCTAAGGTACACCGAGTGTTCCGTAAGTCACCCGGGTTCCAAGGTACACCGAGTGTTCCGTAAGTCACCCCGGGTTCTAAGGTACACCGAGTGTTCCGTAAGTCACCCCGGGTTCCAATGAACACCGAGTGTTCCGTAAGTCACCTCGGGTTCCAATGAACACCAAGTGTTCCGTAAGTCACCCCGGGTTCCAATGAACACCGAGTGTTCCGTAAGTCACCTCGGGTTCCAATGAACACCGAGTGTTCCGTAAGTCACCCCGGGTTCCAATGAACACCGAGTGTTCCGTAAGTCACCTCGGGTTCTAAGTTACACCGAGTGTTCCGTAAGTCACCCCGGGTTTCAAGGAACACCGAGTGTTCCGTTAGTCACCCGGTATAACAACTAACAAGAACTAAGCAAATTCTTTTAGTCTAGCTGCCTCAGCAAGTCACATGAGACGACGACCGCCGCCAGAATAACCCAGATAAACTACTTTACTGTGCGGGCCGC
Organism: Procambarus virginalis; assembly: GCA_020271785.1. Lineage (NCBI taxonomy): Eukaryota > Metazoa > Arthropoda > Malacostraca > Decapoda > Cambaridae > Procambarus > Procambarus virginalis. The sequence continues at coordinate 8,076,794 of WNGS01165523.1, forward strand.
CGCACGCAACGTCCACACCACAACCTGCGCACGCAACGTCCACACACCAACCCTGCGCACGCAACGTCCACACCACAACCCTGCACACGCAACGTCCACACCACAAACCTGCGCACGCAACGTCCACACCACAATCCTGCGCATGCAAATACACCATACGCCAATTCCGTTTCATATACTTTTTGAATACCTTTTACTTTTGCTAACACAAAAGTTACCATTCAATTATAACTAGCGTATATACACTTTCTTTTTACCCTACATATACAGTGGGGGGGGGAGGAGGGGGGTGTTAGATACCTGTTCTCCATCTCAAGTTATTAGGTTAGTAAGCAGATTGTTAGGCACACAACCAAAGAATGGGACTGAAGTGCTTTTACAAGCTCAAGTTATGATGGTATCATGTGTATATAAGTTGTATTACATGGCAACCCTTGGGATGAGGTCCTGTATGTAACAGTGTTCCAGGATGATGTAACAGTGTTCCAGGAGTATGGAACAGTGTTCCAGGATGATGTAACAGTGTTCCAGGAGTATGGAACAGTGTTCCAGGAGTATGGAACAGTGTTCCAGGAGTATGGAACAGTGTTCCAGGAGTATGTAACAGTGTTCCAGGAGTACGGAACAGTGTTCCAGGAGTATGGAACAATGTTCCAGGAGTATGTAACAGTGTTCCAGGAGTATGGAACAGTGTTCCAGGAGTATGGAACAATGTTCCAGGAGTATGGAACAGTGTTCCATGAGTATGTAACAGTGTTCCAGGAGTATGTAACAGTGTTCCAGGAGTATGTAACAGTGTTCCAGGAGTATGTAACAGTGTTCCAGGAGTATGTAACAGTGTTCCAGGAGTATGTAACAGTGTTCCAGGAGTATGTAACAGTGTTCCAGGAGTATGGATCAGTGCTCCAGGAGTATGGAACAGTGTTCCAGGAGTATGTAACAGTGTTCCAGGAGTATGTAACAGTGTTCCAGGAGGATGGAACAGTGTTCCAGGAGGATGTAACAGTGTTCCAGGAGTATGGAACAGTGTTCCAGGAGTATGTAACAGTGTTCCAGGAGGATGTAACAGTGTTCCAGGAGTATGGAACAGTGTTCCAAGAGGATGGAACAGTGTTCCAGGAGGATGGAACAGTGTTCCAGGAGGATGTAACAGTGTTCCAGGAGGATGGAACAGTGTTCCAGGAGTAAGTGTTCCAGGAGTATGTAACAGTGTTCCAGGAGTATGTAAGTGTTCCAGGAGTATGGAACAGTGTTCCAGGAGGATGGAACAGTGTTCCAGGAGGATGGAACAGTGTTCCAGGAGTATGTAAGTGTTCCAGGAGTATGGAACAGTGTTCCAGGAGTATGTAAGTGTTCCAGGAGTATGGAACAGTGTTCCAGAAGTATGGAACAGTGTTCCAGGAGTATGTAAGTGTTCCAGGAGGATGGAACAGTGTTCCAGGAGGATGGAACAGTGTTCCAGGAGGATGGAACAGTGTTCCAGGAGTATGTAAGTGTTCCAGGAGTATGTAAGTGTTCCAGGAGTATGTAACAGTGTTCCAGGAGTATGTAAGTGTTCCAGGAGTATGGAACAGTGTTCCAGGATGATGGAACAGTGTTCCAGGAGTATGGAACAGTGTTCCAGGAGTATGTAAGTGTTCCAGGAGTATGGAACAGTGTTCCAGGAGTATGTAAGTGTTCCAGGAGTATGTAAGTGTTCCAGGAGTATGGAACAGTTTTCCAGGAGTATGGAACAGTGTTCCAGGAGTATGTAAGTGTTCCAGGAGTATGGAACAGTGTTTCAGGAGTATGGAACAGTGTTCCAAGAGTATGTAAGTGTTCCAGGAGTATGGAACAGTGTTCCAGGAGTATGTAACAGTGTTCCAGGAGTATGGAAGTGTTCCAGGAGTATGGAACAGTGTTCCAGGAGTATGTAAGTGTTCCAGGAGTATGGAACAGTGTTCCAGGAGTATGGAACAGTGTTCCAGGAGTATGTAAGTGTTCCAGGAGTATGTAACAGTGTTCCAGGAGTATGTAAGTGTTCCAGGAGTATGGAACAGTGTTCCAGGAGTATGGAACAGTGTTCCAGGAGTATGTAGCAGTGTTCCAGGAGGATGGAACAGTGTTCCAAGAGTATGGAACAGTGTTCCAGGAGGATGTAACAGTGTTCCAGGAGGATGGAACAGTGTTCCAGGAGTATGGAACAGTGTTCCAGGAGGATGTAACAGTGTTCCAGGAGGATGGAACAGTGTTCCAGGAGGATGTAACAGTGTTCCAGGAGTATGGAACAGTGTTCCAGGAGGATGTAACAGTGTTCCAGGAGTATGGAACAGTGTTCCAGGAGGATGTAACAGTGTTCCAGGAGGATGTAACAGTGTTCCAGGAGTATGGAACAGTGTTCCAGGAGTATGGAACAGTGTTCCAGGAGGATGGAACAGTGTTCCAGGAGGATGGAACAGTGTTCCAGGAGTATGTAAGTGTTCCAGGAGTATGTAATAGTGTTCCAGGAGTATGTAAGTGTTCCAGGTGTATGGAACAGTGTTCCAGGAGTATGGAACAGTGTTCCAGGAGGATGGAACAGTGTTCCAGGAGTATGTAAGTGTTCCAGGAGTATGTAACAGTGTTCCAGGAGTATGTAAGTGTTCCAGGAGTATGGAACAGTGTTCCAGGAGGATGGAACAGTGTTCCAGGAGGATGGAACAGTGTTCCAGGAGTATGTAAGTGTTCCAGGAGTATGGAACAGTGTTCCAGAAGTATGGAATATTGTTCCAGGAGTATGTAAGTGTTCCAGGAGGATGGAACAGTGTTCCAGGAGTATGTAAGTGTTCCAGGAGTATGTAACAGTGTTCCAGGAGTATGTAAGTGTTCCAGGAGTATGGAACAGTGTTCCAGGATGATGGAACAGTGTTCCAGGAGTATGGAACAGTGTTTCAGGAGTATGTAAGTGTTCCAGGAGTATGTAAGTGTTCCAGGAGTATGGAACAGTGTTCCAGGAGTATGTAAGTGTTCCAGGAGTATGGAACAGTGTTCCAGGAGTATGGAACAGTGTTCCAGGAGTATGTAAGTGTTCCAGGAGTATGGAACAGTGTTCCAGGAGTATGTAACAGTGTTCCAGGAGTATGTAACAGTGTTCCAGGAGTATGTAAGTGTTCCAGGAGTATGGAACAGTGTTCCAGGATGATGGAACAGTGTTCCAGGAGTATGGAACAGTGTTCCAGGAGTATGGAACAGTGTTCCAGGAGTATGGAACAGTGTTCCAGGAGTATGGAACAGTGTTCCAGGAGTATGTAAGTGTTCCAGGAGTATGGAACAGTGTTCCAGGAGTATGGAACAGTGTTCCAGGAGTATGGAACAGTGTTCCAGGAGTATGGAACAGTGTTCCAGGAGTATGGAACAGTGTTCCAGGAGTATGGAACAGTGTTCCAGGAGTATGGAACCGTGTTCCAGGAGTATGTAACAGTGTTCCAGGAGTATGGAACAGTGTTCCAGGAGTACGGAACAGTGTTCCAGGAGTACGGAACAGTGTTCCAGGAGTACGGAACAGTGTTCCAGGAACACGGAACAGTGTTCCAGGAGTATGTAACAGTGTTCCAGGAGGATGGAACAGTGTTCCAGGAGGATGGAACAGTGTTCCAGGAGTATGTAGCAGTGTTCCAGGAGGATGAAACAGTGTTCCAGGAGGATGGAACATTGTTCCAGGAGTATGTAACAGTGTTCCAGGAGTATGTAACAGTGTTCCAGGAGTATGGAACAGTGTTCCAGGAGTATGTAACAGTGTTCCAGGAGTATGGAACAGTGTTCCAGGATGATGTAACAGTGTTCCAGGAGTATGGATCAGTGTGTTTCGGAGTTCATCGTATCTTAACCCGGGGGGGGGCGGAGGTCAGTCAATATGCAAACATAATATTCACGGGAATGCGTTGGTGGACCATGTGGAACACCGTTGGTGGACCATGTGGAACACCGTTGGTGGACCATGTGGAACACCGTTGGTGGACCATGTGGAACACCGTTGGTGGACCATGTGGAACACCGTTGGTGGACCATGTGGAACACCGTTGGTGGACCATGTGGAACACCGTTGGTGGACCATGTGGAACACCGTTGGTGGACCATGTGGAACACCGTTGGTGGACCATGTGGAACACCGTTGGCGGACCATGTGGAACACCGTTGGTGGACCATGTGGAACACCGTTGGTGGACCATGTGGAACACCGTTGGTAGACCATGTGGAACACCGTTGGTGGACCATGTGGAACACCGTTGGTAGACCATGTGGAACACCGTTGGTGGACCATGTGGAACACCGTTGGTGGACCATGTGGAACACCGTTGGTGGACCATGTGGAACACCGTTGGTAGACCATGTGGAACACCGTTGGTAGACCATGTAGAAGACCGTTGGTGGACCATGTGGAACACCGTTGGTGGACCATGTGGAACACCGTTGGTAGACCATGTGGAACACCTTTGGTGAACAATGTGGAACACCGTTGGTGGACCATGGGGAACACCGTTGGTAGATCATGTGCAACACCACCGTTGATGGACCATGTGGAACACCACCATTGATGGACTGTGTGGAACACCACCATTGATGGACTGTGTGGAACACCACCATTGATGGACCATGTGGAACACCACCATTGATGGACCATGTGGAACACCACTACCGATGGACCGTGTGGAACACCACCATTGATGGACCGTGTGGAACACCACCATTGATGGACCATGTGGAACACCACCATTGATGGACCATGTGGAACACCATCATTGATGGACCATGTGGAACACCACCATTGATGGACCATGTGGAACACCATCATTGATGGACCATGTGGAACACTACCATTGATGGACCATGTGGAACACCACCATTGATGGACCATGTGGCACACCATCATTGATGGACCATATGGAACACCACCATTGATGGACCATGTGGAACACCACCATTGATGGACCATGTGGAACACCATCATTGATGGACCATGTGGAACACCACCATTGATGGACCATGTGGAACACCACCATTGATGGACCATGTGGAACACCATCATTGATGGACCATGTGGAACACCACCATTGATGGACCATGTGGAACACCACCATTGATGGACCATGTGGAACCAGAGGGTGGAGGCTAAGGTGTTCAGAAGACCACCAGTGCGGCAGGTGAGGGGGGGGGGGGACCTCCCACCACAGCAACACGAGTGGCACAATCGCTACCACCACTGTGAGAACCTACTGTGACGTCACCCACAACAGTCACGCTCAGGGACCCGGGTTCGAGCGGAGGGGATGTAACACGTAGAGTTCCCCGAGGCTCGTTCCTAGTCCCCCCTACTGTTCCCACTCTAGATGAAGGACCTATACCGAGGGAATGAGCTCGTACACGTCTGTGTTTGCGGACGAGGACGTTAAACACCGAGGACTGAAGAAACTTACAAGATGACATATGAGATGGTGGCAAATATTAGAACGTCGTTTAGAAACCCACACCAGGGCTCTTATAATGTTGATCCAGAGTTGATAACGCTGATAACGTTGACATCCAGCGTTGATAACACTGATAACGTTGACATCCAGCGTTGATAACACTAATAACGTTGACATCCAGGATTGATAACTCTGTTCTGGTGTTCACTAAACGTCATTTGAGCTCATTTTGCAGGAGCTCGGCGTGGATCACTTGAACAGGTTCACATGATTACCTGAGTTATTTACGCGCACAGGGGCGCCCACCGGTAGTCCAGTAATCCCCCACTACCCCCTACCCCCCCCCCCTCTCCACCACCACCACCACACATCCCACTTTTCCTGATTTCCCACAGTCAGTAGCCGCGGTGTCCCCCAAGACGACACGCGTTTTGAGCCTGGTCTGGCGAGCGTTCCCTACGTCAAGAAACTGTCGTATTAAAGTATCCTTATCCTAAACTACCAAAGGACCCACCAACAGATAACGGGACAGAATGCCAATCTTACCATTTTTCTATTACGACAGTTTTTGGTCTTAGGTAAAGTTTGCAACGTGCTGTTAGGAGGACGGGTTGATAAATGTAGGTAAACATGTTAATTTCTCCACGTCGCTCCTGCGTTACCAGCTAAGTCGTTCCTGGGTCGCCAGCCACATCGTTGGAAGGAAACTAGACCACCATCCGCTGTCCAGTACCACCGACACTCTGAGAGCAATGGTGGGATACGAACTGTGAATTCCTCACCCAAACTCTGCTCCTTTTTCGAGTTATAGGGCCCCAGAGAATCACGTCCTCTCCCCTGCAGTGACATCATATTCTCGTAGTCGTATTTGACGTTATAATTGATCGACTTAACTAGACATTCCATTCGCCGCGGCATGAGTGCCTTGCGTCTCCTTGGAGTTAAATGGTCTCATTTTTGGCGGGAACCATCCACATATATTGAAGTGGCGACTAAATTCACATTCCTAGAAACAATTGAATAAAGAGCTCCCTAAGGCACTGTTGACATAATAAAATTAATAAATCATATCTGAAAATATTCAAGTGAGGAGTGCAGGTGTTGTACCGAGAGGCTCACCTGACCAGTTACAACCAACAAGGACCGGAACATGGAACATGGAGGCTTGGACCCGGGTGAACATATTAATCACGAATAATGTTCATTCAAAGTTGAATTAGCGTTACTCATGGGTACTGTGCCCACTGGGGGCACTGAACCAGTGCGTCACAGGAAGCGCAAAGGGAGAAGAATAGTGTATGATCACTGCTGGATGTAGTATTCACACGGAGATCAGGAAGGGCATCAGGTTTGTTATAAGAGCAGCTAACAGAAGGCAGTGACCTGCACTACTGTGTTCGACTGCACCACGGGGTTGAGGGAGAGATACAGCAAGGTTATGGTCACAACAGAACTGGAGCTCTGGGAGGATTAACAACGCATCACAAGATGTAAAGAGGTAATAGACAGAGACATACCTTGACAGGTTGAGGCGGACCAACCCACGGCTCAAGCAGGTGCCAGGATTACCTAGACGGGTAAAAAGAAAACTTTAGATACGTTACCAGGGCAAGAGACGCTAAATGTGGCGTCCCCGCGGGATGCTGCATTACATATTGGTGCACGGATTCACTGAGAGAGGAAGGAGAAGGTTACGAGTTTTGACTAACAGGGCTGACTTCTGTGTCCTCTCTTGTTTCTCGTGTGTTAAACGACTAACAAGAAAATCTGAATTGTTTCATGTGGCTGCAGATGATGTGGCTGTCGAGGTGCATAAAACAGCAGATGACTGTAAGAAGACTAAACAACCTTCAGTAGTTAACGTATAAATGGTTACTTGAATTTAACTCCCAGCAAGAACAATGTTATGAGAGAGAAAGAGTTATGTTATGTCGAGAAAAAGAGACCAAAAGATCAGTATCAGTTGAGGGCTTGGCAATTGAAGGCCTGGAAGAAGGTAACAGACCCCATCCCCCAGCGACCAGTATAACGCCCCCCCCCCCCTATTATTATACCATTCTCTAGCAGCAGGTATACCCAAACATTAACCCCNGGACAAGATGTAGAGGTTCGTAGGCAGCTGCTTAAATGTTTGGTGAATCAGCCCTCGAACGCCCCCCTCGCTAGGCCCGCTGCCATTCATGTGTTTAATAAACTTAATTAAAATAAATATATTTATTTATTTTAAATTCTAAATTTAAATAAATTTAATTAAAATAATAACAAGCCTATCCTAAGCCTAACTATGCAAAACAATTAATTTATATTATATTAGAGAAAACGTTTTTGATAACACAATAAGAGTGAGGCGCGACTTGGTCGAATGCAGCTTGAGCCGGGTTGAGGACGGCCACAGCTTGAGGCCGGGTTGAGGACGGCCACAGCTTGAGGCTGGGTTGAGGACGGCCACAGCTTGAAGATTGGTTGAGGACGGCCACAGCTTGAGGCTGGGTTGAGGACGGCCACAGCTTGAGGCTGGGTTGAGGACGGCCACAGCTTGAGGCTGGGTTGTGGACGGCCACAGCTTGAGGCTGGGTTGAGGACGGCCACAGCTTGAAGATTGGTTGAGGACGGCCACAGCTTGAGGCTGGGTTGAGGACGGCCACAGCTTGAGGCTGGGTTGAGGACGGCCACAGCTTGAGGCTGGGTTGAGGACGGCCACAGCTTGAGGCCGGGTTGAGGACGGCCACAGCTTGAGGCCGGGTTGAGGACGGCCACAGCTTGAGGCCGGGTTGAGGACGGCCACAGCTTGAGGCCGGGTTGAGGACGGCCACAGCTTGAGGCCGGGTTGAGGACGGCCACAGCTTGAGGCCGGGTTGAGGACGGCCACAGCTTGAGGCTGGGTTGTGGACGGCCACAGCTTGAAGATGGGTTGAGGACGGCCACAGCTTGAAGATTGGTTGAGGACGGCCACAGCTTGAAGATGGGTTGAGGACGGCCACAGCTTGAGGCTGGGTTGAGGACGGCCACAGCTTGAAGATTGGTTGAGGACGGCCACAGCTTGAGGCTGGGTTGAGGACGGCCACAGCTTGAGGCTGGGTTGAGGACGGCCACAGCTTGAGGCTGGGTTGTGGACGGCCACAGCTTGAGGCTGGGTTGAGGACGGCCACAGCTTGAAGATGGGTTGAGGACGCAACTTCCTTGAAGGAGACTTACGTATAATAGAGGAGAGGGAACTACTGAAGCTGGGGCTGTAAGCTGAGCTAAGCTTAATGGATTAAGCCTTCGATTAACACTCTTACCAGTTATTAGTGAGCTTACTCGTGAATGCCGCCGACTGGAACCTGACTCATACATGTCGCTGACTGGTGACTGGTCTAAACCATGAGGAGGCACACCCAAGACTTGCTAGTTGACAGGTGTCGACCTCCCTTGTCGAAGTCTGGTCAACACCGAGTATCCTCCCTTCGTTAGCTGGCCAACGGCTTCTCTGCCGACATGTTTGGTACCTGCTCTCGCCTCCCTCATAACAAACTCTTCACGGTACAGAAACAAGGCTTGTCATAAAGACTTGCGGTGATGCCCTGTTGGACGTGTTCCAGCACCCTGGTAATGTCTGGTCTCTGGCCTCTGGTACAGCGCCTCCATCTCTACACCCTTCATACACACCCGCACTTCCTCCAGTACTGTGAGGGAGCCTTAACTATGTGGAGTCATAGCTGCACTCCACACACACACACACACACACACACACACACAACACACACACACACACACACACACACACACACACACACACACACAGACACACACACACACACACACACACACACACAAGGAACTGAACCTTACGACACTAGAGAAAAGAAGGGAGAGAGGAGATATGATAGGGACATATAAAATACTCAGGGGAATTGACAAAGTGGAAATAGATGAAATGTTCACACGTAATAATAACAGAACGAGGGGACATGGGTGGAAACTGGAAACTCAGATGAGTCACAGAGATGTTAGGAAGTTTTCTTTTAGCGTGAGAGTAGTGGAAAAATGGAATGCACTTGGGGAACAGGTTGTGGAAGCAAATACTATTCATACTTTTAAGACTAGGTATGATAGGGAAATGGGACAGGAGTCATTGCTGTAAACAACCGATAGCTGGAAAGGCGGGATCCAAGAGTCAATGCTCGATCCTGCAAGCACAGATAGGTAAGTACAGATAGGTAAGTACACACACACACAAACACACAGACAGGGTGACAGACAAGAGGCACTGAACTACAGGCCAGTGTCCTTAACTTGTATACCATGCAAGGTGATGGAGAAGATTGTGAGAAAAAACCTAGTAACACATCTGGAGAGAAGGGACTTCGTGACAACCCATCAACATGGGTTCAGGGAGGGTAAATCTTGCCTTACAGGCTTGATAGAATTCTACGATCAGGTGACAAGAATTAAGCAAGAAAGAGAAGGGTGGGCAGACTGCATTTTTTTGGACTGTCGGAAAGCCTTTGACACAGTACCCCATAAAAGGTTGATGCATAAGCTGGAGAAACAGGCAGGAGTAACAGGTAGGGCGCTCCAGTGGATAGGGAGTACCTAAGCAATAGGAAGCAGAGAGTTACAGTGAGGGGTGAGACCTCAGACTGGCGTGAAGTCACCAGTGGAGTCCCACAGGGCTCTGTACTTGGACCTATCCTGTTTCTGATATACGTAAATGATCTCCCAGAGGGTATAGACTCATTCCTCTCAATGTTTGCTGGCGACGCCAAATTATGAGAAGGATTAAGACAGAGGAGGACAGCTTGAGACTTCAAGAAGACCTGGACAAGCTGCAGGAATGGTCGAACAAATGACTGTTAGAGTTTAACCCAAGCAAATGTAATGTAATGAAGATAGGGGTAGGAAGCAGGAGACCAGATACAAGGTATCATTTGGGAGATGCAATACTTCAAGAGTCAGAGAGAGAGAAAGACCTGGGGGTTGATATCACGCCAGACCTGTCCCCTGAAGCTCATATCAAGAGGACAACATCAGCAGCATATGCCAGGTTGGCTAACATAAGAACGGCCTTTAGAAACGTGTGTAAGGAATCTTTCAGAACATTATATACCACATATGTCACACCAATCCTGGAGTATGCGGCTCCAGCATGGAGTCCCTATCTTTTTTTTTTTTTTTTTTTTTTTTTTTTTTTTTTGAGATATATACAAGAGTTGTTACATTCTTGTACAGCCACTAGTACGCGTAGCGTTTCGGGCAGGTCCCTGGAATACGATCCCCTGCCGCGAAGAATCGTTTTTTCATCCAAGTACACATTTTACTGTTGCGTTAAACAGAGGCTACAGTTAAGGAATTGCGCCCAGTAAATCCTCCCCGGCCAGGATACGAACCCATGACATAGCGCTCGCGGAACGCCAGGCGAGTGTCTTACCACTACACCACGGAGACTGATCTAGTCAAGCATAAGACTAAACTGGAAAAGGTTCAAAGGTTTGCCACCACACTAGTACCCGAGCTGAGAGGTATTAGCTACGAGGAGCGACTGCAGGAATTAAACCTCACTTCGTTGGAAGACAGAAGAGTTAGGGGGGACATGATCACCACATTCAAGATTCTCAGGGGAATCGACAGGGTTGATAGAGACAGGCTGTTTAACACAAGGGGCACACGCACTAGGGGACACAGGTGGAAACTGAGTGCCCAAATGAGCCACAGAGATATTAGAAAGAACTTTTTTAGTGTCAGAGTGGTTGACAAATGGAATGCATTAGGAAGCGATGTGGTGGAGGCTGACTCCATACACAGTTTCAAGTGTAGTTATGATAGAGCCCATTAGGCTCAGGAAACTGTACACCTGTTGATTGACGGTTGAGAGGCGGGACCAAAGAGCCAGAGCTCAACCCCCGCAAGCACAACTAGGTGAGTACAACTAGGTGAGTACACACACACAGTAGAGCTTAATGGCTTAATGTCATTAAGTAGTACTTAAATACTGTCTCGAGTAGTAGAAAAATGGATTGCATTAGGCAGTGATGTGGTGGAGGCTGACTTCATACACAGCTTCATGTGTAGATATGATAGAGCCCAGTAGGCTCAGGAATCTGTACACCAGTTGATTGACAGTTGAGAGGCGGTACCAAAGAGCCAGAGCTCAACCCCCGCAAGCACAAATAGGTGAGTACACACACACACACATATACATAAAGGAAAAGGCTCGTAGAGCATCTAGAGGGAAATAGCTTTCTAACACACCACCAGTATAGGTTCAGAGATGGTAAATCGTGCCTCACAGGTTTAATAGAATTCTATGACCAAGCAACATAAATTAGGCAAGAAAGAGAAGAATGGGCAGATTGCATTTTTTTGACTGCCAGAAAGCTTTTGGCATAGTACCTCACAAAAGGCTATTACAAAAGTTGGAGCAACAGGCAGGAGTAAAAGGTAAGGTGCTCCAGTGGATAAGGGAATATCTAAGTAACAGGAAACAGCGAGTAACTGTGAGAGGGAGACATCAGAGTGGCGAGATGTCAATAGACTCATTCTTCTCAATGTTTGCTGAGGCTGATGAAAAGAATCAAGACAGATGAAGATAGAGACTACAGGACGACCTTGCCAAACTGGAGGAATGGCCTAGAAAATGGCTACTAAAGTTCGACTCAGGAAAGTGTAAAATAATGAAATTAGGCGAAGGGAGCAGAAGGCTCAACACAAGGTACCATCTGTTAGGTGAAATCCTGCAAGAGTCAAATAGAGGGAAAGATCCGGGGGTTGATATCACACCGAACCTGTCCCCAGAGGCCCACATCAAAAAGATATCATCAGCGGCATATGCTAGACTGGCCAACATAAGAACTGCCTTTAGAAACTTATGTAAGGAATCGTTCAGGACCCTGTATACCACTTACGTAGGACCAATCCTGGAGTATGCAGCTCCAGCCTGGAGTCCATACCTAGTTAAACACAAGACAAAGTTAGAGAAGATTCAGAGGTATTCCACCAGACTCGTCCCGGAACTGGGAGGTATGAGCTACAAGGAAAGGCTAAGGGAGCTGAACCTCACATCCCTGGAAAACAGAAGAGTAAGGGGAGACATGATAACCACCTACAAAATTCTCAGGGGAATTGACAGGGTGGACAAAGACAAACTCTTCAGCACGGGTGGAACACGAAGAAGGGGACACAGGTGGAAACTTAGTACCCAAATGAGCCACAGAGACATTATATACAAAAATTCTGTATCAGAGTAGTTAACAAATGGAATACATTATGCAGTGATGTGGTGGAGGCTGACTCCATACACAGTTTCAAATGTAGATATGATAAGAGCCCAGTAGGCTCAGGAATCTGTACATTAGATGATTGACGGTTGAAAGGCGGGACCAAAGAGCAAAGCTCAACCTCCACAAGCACAACTAGGTGAGTACACACGCACGCACACACACTTGTGTGTGAGTATGTGAATCATGGTGGCGTCTTGGATGAAACCTTAAGGTACCTTCACCTTGGATGAAAATGTAGTAGCACACACACATACACATGTGTGTGTGTGTGTGTGTGTGTGTGGTGTGTGTGTGTGTGTGTGTGTGTGTGTGTGTGTGTGTGTGTGTGTGTGTGTGAGCACATGTGGGGGGGGGGAGAGGAGAGGGAGTGAGGGTGTAGGTGAGGAGAGCATCGCCATGCGTCACCTGAGCGGGACCAGCGTCTTCACACCTCGTCTTGCCCTCAAGGTCTCTCTCCACCTCCCTTGAGGAGGGTTCGAACCTCATCAAGGTTCCTGTTGAATTTGTTCATTGATATATCACGTCAATGTTAATTATCTGTGTACATAATAATAATAATAATAATAATAATAATCATGATATTATTATTATTATTATTATTATTATATTATTATTATTATATTTTTATTAGAATATAGTGAGTGGGTAAAG
>WNGS01165523.1:8153541-8166981 GCA_020271785.1 Procambarus virginalis
CTCCAGCAGTTACAGGGACGCTCCGGCAACGCAAAGAAACGCTCCATCAGTGAAAACAACGTTTTAATGATATATAAATACGCTCCAAACGTAAAAAATATTAACATTCGGTATATTATAAAAAAACAGATATCTCAGTAAAGCAGGTGATCAATACGAGACAAACACCGCGTTCACTGCTGGAAGGGACTCTCCTAATATGAGGATGGCGTGTGTGTCAGTACCTGAAGGAGGTACCGACACCAAAAGATAAACATTTGTGACGTAGGAGTATGGAAGCAGTGTCTGAGGGTAGTGTCGATGGCTGCAGGACGCTGTGGGCAGTGAAATTCCCAGTTGTTCATTTTTTCACTCCTCTCTCCTGGGAATAGAAGCTATCAAAACAGTCTGGGGTTCATAGTTTTTTGTATTCCATTCTCCTCTTGGGAAGAAGATATCCAAAAGTGCCTGCGTGTTATCGTTCTTTCATTACAGTCTTCTGGGAATAGAAGCCATGAACACTGGCTCAGTTTAGCATATACACAAACATACACAATCGACGCCTCCACTGACTGTCATTTAAATTACCCAGTCCACTTTACCCAACCGGTCTGCGTAAGAGGACAAGGTGTAAGCGCCTGCACGGACAGGTAATGAGAAGTTACTGCTAACATTAGTGGATTAACACGGCCCACGACTCACTCCGTTGGCAACTCCGGCCCGTAAACACCCATTAATGGTCTCCCTCACCAACAATGGTTCGCCTCGACAGCGGGCCTCAGTGTTTGATCCTCTCTCCCTCCTCTCTCTCTCTCTCTCTCTCTCTCTCTCTCTCTCTCTCTCTCTCTCTCTCTCTCTCTCTCTCTCTCTCCTCTCAACAAATGATCCTCACGAAGCAGCACACTAACAGCTGTTATCGTACATCAGTTCATCCGAGACCTGACCCGAGAAACAGTTATTTAATGAGCTTATTATCAAATTTCATTAGGAATGAACAGCGTAAAGCAACGTTCAGCAGTGTAAAGCCACACTCTAACAGTGTAAAGTAACACACCAGCAGTATAAAGCCATACACTAACAGTGTAAAGTAACACACCAGTAGTGTAAAGCCACACTATAACAGTGTAAAGTAACACTTTCAACCCGTTCTCGCACTTGCTTACAGTCAATATTGGCTTATTTAATAAGTGCATATGTGACATACTAAGTGATTGTGAATATTTTAGTTTACCTTGAAAAGCTTCATAGAAAACACCGACCTCATCTAACCTTCTTAGCATGTTAAGATAAGCATCTTATTGCTTCTTATTTACAATTATTACTTAACCTATCAACGGTATAGGTTAAGTGATGGGATGCTGGGGTAATCCTGGGGTAAGTGATAATCCTGGGGATGAGTAACAAAAAGGAGGCCTGGTCGAGGACCGGGCCGCGGGGGACGCTAAGCCCCGAAATCATCTCAAGATAACCCCAAGATAAGATACCACCAACAGCATGACCAGGAATGGTAACATTCCGTCCCTCTTCCCCTAGTGCTAATGGCGCTGCAATAGTGAATGTTCCGCCTACCTTACTTCCGGCCGCCATACTTTACCCAGCAACACATTTTCCGGCATCTCACCCGTCCCCTCACCTCATAGGTTAGAGAAGATGAAGTTAGGTTAGACTAGGTGAGGTTAGGCGAGGTGAGGTTAGATTACATTATGTTAGGATACGTTAGGCTAGTTGCTTGTGTCCGCTTGTGTCTGGATGGACAAAACAGTGTGTCAGTACAGGGAGAAACACCAGGACAACACACGAGGCCACAAAGTTGCCACAGTATAATGACTGCACGTCAATACTCTCGCTGCAATCCATAAAATGGTGAATATGTACATAGGAAATGTTATTAAACTTGTTGCAGCGTACATGCGAGAGGGAGTCCGTGTACCACCAACACATTTACTGCTCTCTACCACTATTTGATATAATTTGGAAGCACGATTATCTTACTGAATTTAGATACATATAGTGAATATATATATATATATATATATATATATATATATATATATATATATATATATATATATATATTATGTATGTATTATATATATATATATATATATATATATATATATATATATATATATATAATATATATATATATATATTATTTTTTAGCACGAAAAACCGTATTTCTTAAGGTCAGAAATTAAAATAAAAAATTCCAGTTGGAAATTCCAGCTAGGAATTTCGGGTCTGGGATTTATACCCAAACAAACATTATCATAACGAATCAGTCATGTCCCATACCCTTGTGTAGTACATATAGTGGCTCGCATATACAACATCCTAACACCATCATCCTCGGTAGAATTAATCGATATAAGGGCTACTACAACATCGAGAAGCAATCCAATAACAAATCTGATTTAATCCGACTTGGATTCCACCCCAACCCGACGCCATGGGGATAATGGTTGTCATGACGACCGCCAGGCTGCCAGAGGCCGCCCCAGTCCCTCCATTGCCTGAACTCCGTCATTTTTACCATGGATGTTTAAGACTGGTTTTCCCGTGTCTTTACATTGCTTATTCAGATCAGTGATATGATGTTGTTTGGCACTGTTTTGAACACAGCTACCAGTGTAAGGAGCAAATTGTGGAGAAATTTATTGAATGTGTAAGATGCTATTTGAGAACGTTCTCATTGGTCGGCTGGGGCAGTAGGTGGGTGTGAACTGAACGTTCTCATTGGTCGGCTGGGGCAGTAGGTGGGTGTGAACTGAACGTTCTCATTGGTCGGCTGGGGCAGTAGGTGGGTGTGAACTGAACGTTCTCATTGGTCGGCTGGGGCAGTAGGTGGGTGTGAACTGAACGTTCTCATTGGTCGGCTGGGGCAGTAGGTGGGTGTGAACTGAACGTTCTCATGGTCGGCTGGGGCAGTAGGTGGGGTGTGAACTGAACGTTCTCATTGGTCGGCTGGGGCAGTAGGTGGGGTGTGAACTGAACGTTCTCATTGGTCGGCTGGGGCAGTAGGTGGGTGTGAACTGAACGTTCTCATTGGTCGGCTGGGGCAGTAGGTGGGTGTGAACTGAACGTTCTCATTGGTCGGCTGGGGCAGTAGGTGGGTGTGAACTGAACGTTCTCATTGGTCGGCTGGGGTAGTAGGTGGGTGTGAACTGAACGTTCTCATTGGTCGGCTGGGGCAGTAGGTGGGTGTGAACTGAACGTTCTCATTGGTCGGCTGGGGCAGTAGGTGGGTGTGAACTGAACGTTCTCATTGGTCGGCTGGGGCAGTAGGTGGGTGTGAACTGAACGTTCGGTCTGGGTCGTGTAGATAGTATGATGTTCCACCCAACATCACCACGGTGTAGGGTGGCTCGTATCGTTGGATGTGACTGGTAAATGATAATTTTACAACAGTACATTGTTATTATTTTAATTGAAATCAAACCGAGAGACAAGCAGACACAGATGTGCTCATATAAAATTGACGTTCAATTTATAAATATTATTTCGTAATAAAATCTAAGACCAATACATTGGTAAACATCTATATAAATTTCCGAACGGTTGAATCGTTCAGCATAAGATCTAAAAATTAAAAAAAATACATTTCAGCCAAAATTACAATTTGGTAAAGTTATGTTAATCACAGGGAAATAATATAAACACGAAAATAAATCTAAAAAATTATACTCTACGTTGAAAACTATTCCATTGAACTGGCCACAACCGAATAGTGGAGTCACAGTTGCGGGGCTCGAAGCCTAGCATGTTGTTCCTCGCCTCTGACACACAAGCTGAGTGATCATAGCATTTGTGACCCCCAGCTGGGTGCTGCAGGGATGTGTGTGACCCCCAGCTGGGTGCTGCAGGGATGTGTGACCCCCAGCTGGGTGCTGCAGGGATGTGTGACCCCCAGCTGGTGCTGCTGCAGATGTGTGTGACCCCCAGCTGGGTGCTGCAGGGATGTGTGTGACCCCCAGCTGGGTGCTGCAGGGATGTGTGACCCCCAGCTGGGTGCTGCAGGGATGTGTGACCCCCCAGCTGGGTGCTGCAGGGATGTGTGACCCCCAGCTGGGTGCTGCAGGAATGTGTGACCCCCCAGCTGGGTGCTGCATGGATGTGTGACCCCCAGCTGGGTGCTGCAGGGATGTGTGACCCCCAGCTGGGTGCTGCAGGGATGTGTGACCCCCAGCTGGGTGCTGCAGGGATGTGTGACCCCCAGCTGGGTGCTGCAGGGATGTGTAACCCCCAGCTGGGTGCTGCAGGGATGTGTGACCCCCAGCTGGGTGCTGCAGGGATGTGTGACCCCCAGCTGGGTGCTGCAGGGATGTGTGACCCCCAGCTGGGTACTGCAGGGATGTGTGACCCCCAGCTGGGTGCTGCTGGGATGTGTGACCCCCAGCTGGGTGCTGCAGGGATGTGTGACCCCCAGCTGGGTACTGCAGGGATGTGTGACCCCCAGCTGGGTGCTGCAGGGATGTGTGACCCCCAGCTGGGTGCTGCAGGGATGTGTGACCCCCAGCTGGGTGCTGCAGGGATGTGTGACCCCAGCTGGGTACTGCAGGGATGTGTGACCCCCAGCTGGGTACTGCAGGGATGTGTGACCCCAGCTGGGTGCTGCAGGGATGTGTGACCCCCAGCTGGGTACTGCAGGGATGTGTGACCCCCAGCTGGGTGCTGCAGGGATGTGTGACCCCCAGCTGGGTGCTGCAGGGATGTGTGACCCCCAGCTGGGTACTGCAGGGATGTGTGACCCCCAGCTGGGTGCTGCAGGGATGTGTGACCCCAGCTGGGTACTGCAGGGATGTGTGACCCCCAGCACCCAAGACTAGAGGTAGCACCGTGTGTGTCAGAACTTGGACCAATGTTGTGTGCACCACCTCAACTCTGCACATGTTGATCCAATCGCCAAGGTACTCTACAAGCTCTTGTCATATCATGGAACTGTACAGTGAAGCGAGACTGGAGGTAAGGGGGCGGGGGAGTATGTCACGGTATCCCAACGTTCAGGCAACATACCTGCCCCAGCCTAATCACCGGACTTTATGTTTACTCAAGTTGGGTAGTGAGGCCTGACATTCCGGAGCCTTTGGTTGGGATTCTCTTCACTAGAACACACATTTGGCGGCAAACACCGAGCCGCAGTGACGTTCGATTTACAGTAGGAAATTCTCTACATATTACACCATAACGTCAACTGGTAATGTTAATCCCCAGTAATGAAGTGCACGGCCGCTTTACCTGTGGATTATCAGCTGATGAGTGTAAACACGCTCGCTAATGGCGGATCACTGACACGTGATCACTCTGGCAGACATGTTTACATTGCAAAAGTTATGTGAACATAACATTGAAAAACATCACATATTTAACGAATTCTAGGATATACATATATGTTATATATGGCGGGTTGAACATATTTTGTGGTGGGTTACTTGATGGGTGGATTTCCTGAGTACCATCACCTAATATCACCTAATAATTCATCTAATATACCATCCCGTGGGTACGGGATGGTATAATAGTGTCTGGTTGACGCTCTTACAACATTTTACATTCATCTCAACTCGTGAGGGAGTCCTGCAATGGTGTTGCCTCTCATGTAAACCTTTCCGCCAATTTTGTTTGACACAGGATTAAATTGGATGCTTCATAGACTATACGGCATTTTATTTGTGTAATAATGTATAGTTTATGTCGGTGTTGACGTGTCCTATCATGGCCAGAGAACGGCAGGCTACATGTGACTCTGCTTGGTCGAGCTTCAGTGCACCAGTAAAGTGTAATATAAGGTAGAAATGCAGCAAAATACTACTTACAGGTTTGTAAAACACTGCCAAGGATTACAATATAAGACAAGTGGAGCACCATTGTTATCATGTGTTCAAAATCATATAACAAAATGCAAGACCGCCTTAGGGCTACCGAGACTTGCAACTGTCTTTGCAACCACACAACCGAAGACAGAGAGGCACAAAACCTTTGCTACGAAGCCACGAAGATATTGAAGGATCCTTAACACTGTACACCCACTTTATTATCCCTTTCTCACCAGACCCAGATATATCTCCCCGGGTACCTTGTCTGTAACCCACATGACAACATTCCCATGTACCGAGCCGTGTCATGTATGGGAAACACCCCACCCCCTCCACACACACTTGCTGTGTTTTAGCAAAAAATCTTTGTGTAATCCATTACCAACTATAGCATTGTACATCTTTAAGATTTAACATTCACTGTGTAGAATCATTCACGAGAGAGAACATTAAGAAGCTTGCCACTCCCCAGGATGTCATCTACCGTCCTCTAAGATCGACCTTCCTCTACTCAGCAACGATGTCATCGTCCTGGTCGACCTGTACATTCACAATTACTTCTGTTATGGCTCTGAACGCTGTCGTCAACAACTGGGCATAACAATGGCATCTCCAATTAGTACTGTGCTTGATAATTTATTCATGGAACTTATTGAAGCAGAACCATTATCTAGCATCGTGTCATCTCCGTGAAACGGCTTCGTTATGATGATGATGTCTTAATCATCACACTCCACCGTTATGTTGATGATGTCTGCATCATCACACTCCACCGTTATGGCGGATAATGTTCCAAAAAGACAATTGAAGTTAAATCTAGAATACACTTTACTTTAGAAATAGAAAGATATTATATATTTTCCTAGACACACCAATAATGGAAAATAGTGACACAGTGAAGTGCATAGTGTACAGCACAGTGACCGTTCATTTTCACTCTCACCACAAATAAACCTGAAAAAGAAATTCCTGATATTTGAAACTTGTGTATAGCAATTTGAAGTTGAAATCTTCATCCGAAAATTCTGAGTGTCTTAACAGAAAACGAGGAGAATTAAATCGGGGGAGGGGGTTGGGTACATGTAACAGCCCCGTAAGTGCAATTATGCACTGTTTATGACAGTAAGAAACTGTACTTATTACACTTAGTATTAAATCGTACTGTCAATTCGGAGGATGGGTTGCCCACCTACATAGAAGGCCCCGGCTTGGCGCCTTCTGTTGATAATTACTTTCACTCTCACCATAACAAGAGGACTAAACTGTGTGTAGTTATTAGCTTGAGAAAACCCGTAGGAGCCGTGATGAGGATTCGAACCTACACTAACACTACCGTGCACTAACACACACACTAACGTGAGGATACATCACGATAGTGTCATTACTCTCTGTGTAGTTATTAGCTTCCTTCTCCAAGCTTTTACATGTAGTCAACAGTTTATATATACAAGAGTTCTTACATTCTCATACACCCACCAGCACGTGTAGGGTTGCGGCCAGGTCATTCATCCTAATGTTCCCCGGCAACGACCCGCCAAATCGTTTAAGCAGGTATACATTCCCTGCTGGGTAAACAGAGGCTACAGATATGGATTGGCGCCCGGTCAATCCTCCCCGGCCAGGATACGAACCCAGGCCAAAGCGCTAGCGAAGCGCCGGGCGAGTGTCTTACCACTGGGAACTGGGAAAGACTCCGTGGCGGAGTACCCAGTTCTTCGAAGACAAGAGTAAGTTCATCTGAGATTCCTTCTTAATACCTCATACCTTACATCCTCCGTTAGGTGTTGGTGTTGACTATTCCCTAAGATGACCACCACTAGTACTAAGAGAAGGTGTGACTACCTTAGTACTAGTGGTGGGTACTAAGGTAGTACCCACCTTAGTACCCACCTTAGTACCCACCAATTAACTACTCTGAGGTTACCTTGAGGTGTTTTCCGTTCTTAGCGACCCCGCGGCTCGGTCGTCGGCCAGGCCTCCTGGTTGCTGGACTGGTCAACCAGGCTGTTGGTTACGTGACAAACATAACCAACACCTCCAATAAAGCCAATATGGGAAGTGTACACAATGTTGTACACTCTCGAGTGTAGACATATACTACACCCTCACGGCCAGGGTGTACACTATGCCCTGTACAAGTGCTGACTCGCAACACGTGGAGGGAAAACATGGTGTAACTTACACCCAGGGATTTACCAACACAAACCTGCAGCTGTGATGGTGACGACACTTGTCACACACCAGCAGCAGGACTTCATCAACTACACCCAACACTTGTCACACACCAGCAGCAGGACTTCATCAACTACACCCGACACTTGTCACACACCAGCAGCAGGACTTCATCAACTACACCCGACACTTGTCACACACCAGCAGCAGGACTTCATCAACTACACCCGACACTTGTCACACACCAGCAGCAGCACTTCATCAACTACACCCGACACTTGTCACACACCAGCAGCAGCACTTCATCAACTACACACGACACTTGTCACACACCAGCAGCAGGACTTCATGACCTACACACGACACTTGCCACACACCAGCAGCAGGACTTCATGACCTACACACGACACTTGCCACACACCAGCAGCAGCACTTCATGACCTACACACGACACTTGTCACACACCAGCAGCAGCACTTCATGACCTACACACGACACTTGTCACACACCAGCAGCAGCACTTCATGACCTACACACGACACTTGTCACACACCAGCAGCAGCACTTCATGACCTACACACGACACTTGTCACACACCAGCAGCAGGACTTCATGACCTACACCCGACACTTGCCACACACCAGCAGCAGGACTTCATGACCTACACACGACACTTGCCACACACCAGCAGCAGCACTTCATGACCTACACACGACACTTGTCACACACCAGCAGCAGCACTTCATGACCTACACACGACACTTGTCACACACCAGCAGCAGCACTTCATGACCTACACACGACACTTGTCACACACCAGCAGCAGCACTTCATGACCTACACACGACACTTGTCACACACCAGCAGCAGGACTTCATGACCTACACCCGACACTTGCCACACACCAGCAGCAGGACTTCATGACCTACACACGACACTTGCCTCACACCAGCAGCAGGACTTCATGACCTACACCCAACACTTGCCTCACACCAGCAGCAGCACTTCATGACCTACACACGACACTTGCCACACACCAGCAGCAGCACTTCATGACCTACACACGACACTTGCCACACACCAGCAGCAGGACTTCATCAACTACACCCGACACTTGCCACACACCAGCAGCAGCACTTCATGACCTACACCCAACACTTGCCACACACCAGCAGCAGCACTTCATCAACTACACACGACACTTGCCACACACCAGCAGCAGCACTTCATGACCTACACCCAACACTTGCCACACACCAGCAGCAGCACTTCATGACCTACACCCGACACTTGCCACACACCAGCAGCAGCACTTCATCAACTACACACGACACTTGCCACACACCAGCAGCAGCACTTCATGACCTACACCCGACACTTGCCACACACCAGCAGCAGCACTTCATGACCTACACCCAACACTTGCCACACACCAGCAGCAGCACTTCATGACCTACACCCGACACTTGCCACACACCAGCAGCAGCACTTCATGACCTACACCCGACACTTGCCACACACCAGCAGCAGCACTTCAACTACACATCACCAGGAACAACATGGTAAGACAGCATGTACAAAGCCAGTAACTATCACATGCACCGCAACACAATTGGCCACAATGAAGGAAACATCAAATTCGTCATTTATCGATAAATTAAAGCTTCATATATATAAATTGGAAGACAATCCCTCGCTTCACCTCGCTGACAATAACATAGTTGCCCCTGACAAAGGCCTCCCAGGCGGTACGTCATCTGTTGTTAAAGTCAACTATTCCTGGTGATTCTCTGCATTGTTCCGACATCAGTGATTGACGGGCGCTTCAATATTATTATTAGTGTTATTATTATTATTGACAAACTTGCTACAATACCGTAGTGATGAATGAAGGTGGAGAAGAGACGTAATGTGTTTTATTATATTATAAGTAAGTGTTCAAATGCCCCGATGAACGTTCCACCTTTAGTCTTGATGAAGGATGTTGGTTCACCCGAAAATGTGGTTTAGAAATACACTTTCATATTTAATTGGTCTTTTCCCTCACCTTCATTATTATTATTATTATTATAAACTAAACCACACTTGTTAGTCGATATGGACTTAGCTTGGTGTTGGGCTTTAGGCCTATCAACGAGGCGAGGGTTATGAATGCCGCCACAACAGTTTAGTGACCACAAGCTGGGACAGTTTACCCCTCAACATAGTTCAGGACTAGAGTAAACTCACAGTGTATGTACACCGAGAAGCAGTATACACCTCACTGTGTATAATTCCATGTATCACCCCTGATGGGTCACAATACACCATGTATCACCTCTGATGGATCACAATACACCATGTATCACCTCTGATGGATCACAATACACCATGTATCACCCCCTGATGGGTGTCACAATACACCATGTATCACCCCTGATGGATCACAATACACCATGTATCACCCCTGATGGGTCACAATACACCATGTATCACCCCTGATGGATCACAATACACCATGTATCACCCCTAATGGATCACAATACACCATGTATCACCCCTGATGGATCACAATACACCATGTATCACCCCTGATGGGTCACAATACACCATGTATAACCCCTGATGGATCACAATACACCATGTATCACCCCTGATGGGTCACAATACACCATGTATCACCCCTGATGGATCACAATACACCATGTATCACCCTTGATGGATCACAATACACCATGTATCACCCCTGATGGATCACAATACACCATGTATCACCCCTGATGGATCACAATACACCATGTATCACCCCTGATGGGTCACAATACACCATGTATCACCCCTGATGGATCACAATACACCATGTATCACCCCTGATGGGTCACAATACACCATGTATCACCCCTGATGGATCACAATACACCATGTATCACCCTTGATGGATCACAATACACCATGTATCACCCCTGATGGATCACAATACACCCAGATTATGACCAATCCACCACCTCACACAGTGTGGCCCGGGCGTGCACAAGGAGGCTGGACCACAGTGTGAGGGCGGCCCACACTGGCCCGCTCTCCTCCACAATAATATCCGACACGTTTTCAGTTATGTTTAATTGAAACAATGTTGACAAACGCGCCCTTCCGGCCTTGATTATTTAGTTGTGGTTAAAAAAAAATGTGTTTTGTGTGAGGCTCGCGGCGGGAATGTTAACTACGAGGTGTTTGTGAGCGTGAAGGTTGTAACGCGCGCGGGGTTTGGGGGGGGGGGGGGGGGATAGGTGTTTGGGGGGAATTTAATTACTGAACTGTTGCATGACCTTGTAACGAGGCTAGAGTGTTGGGGGGGGGGGGGTATGTGAGCCTGGCCGGGTGTGTGTTTATGAGGCTCTGGTGTTGTGGGAGTGTACTCACCTAGTTGTGGTTGCAGGATCGAGCATCAGCTCCTAAGCCCTCGCCTTTCGACCATCATTAGTGTAACGCAGTGAGTCATTTCCCGCGTTTTTCTTATCATATTTACGTTTAAAACTGTGTATCGAATTGGCTTCGACAATTCATCCAGGTGGTTCCACTTATTTACAACTCTTAGGCTAAGAAAGTTCTTTCTTACATCCCGGAAGATTACATCTTACATTCAGGAGCTGCCTCGTATGGGCCAATAGGCCTTCTGCAGTTACCTTTGTTCTTATGTTCTTATGTTCTTATCCATGTGACTCATTTGCGTTTCCTGTTTCCAATTATGTTCTCTCGTTCTACTGTTCCTTAATTTGAACATTGCTTCTTTGTCTACTTTATCAATCCTCCCTTAGTATCTTGTACGTTGTTATCATGTCTGCTCTCTTCCTTCTTTCCTTTAGTGTAGTGAGGTGCCTCAGTCTCTCCTCATAGTTCAATCCCATTAGCTCAGGAACGAGCCTTGATGCATATTTTGTTTAAGTTTCTGAATTTTTTTTAGTTTCTTTGGCTAGGGGTCCCATGCATGGGCAGCATACTCAATAATATGTGTCATGAAGGATGTATACAGCGTCCGGAAGGGATCATCGTCCAGGTCCCGGAAGAACAACCAGACGTTTGCCAGGAAGGACTATGCAGCCGTCGCTGTTCTGCTCTTGAGTCCCTCTGGAGTTAGGTCTTGTGTCCACTCCTTTGTTTTCTATTTTTCAGAAGTTGTCAGTTGCCTTCCCCTTCATACGGTGCTGTATTAAGGTCTCCTTACCCAAATGTTATCCTCATAACCTTGCATATGTCAGGGTTAAAGTCCAGTAGCCATTTCTCAAACATCTCGAGAGATTATCTAGTTCATCTTGTATTGTTGTCCTCCTTCGTCTGTATCTGCCTCTTTAGCTTAGCACCTTCAGCAACCACTGGCAAGAATGTGCTGCTTACTTCCTCTGTTACATTCTTAATGTAAATTAGGAAAGGGATGAGCTGTAGCACCGACCCTTGAAGCCTACCCTCGTTACCTCTCTCTCTAGCTTCCAGTCTCATAACTCTCCTCTTACTGTGTCTCCTGGTCTTCCTCACAGCTACACTACTCCTTACCCCTTGAATTCACTTCCGGATACACCAGCCTGTTTGGATAGCTTGTATGTGAGTCGCTTGTGAGAACAGTGTCGAAATCTTTCTGGTAATCCTGGAAAATGAAGTCTGTCCTGCCCTCTTTATCCTGTCACATTATTTGCCATCTTGTCGTTGAACTCAATTAAGTTTGTCCAGCAAGATTTTCCTTTGATGAATCCATGTTGATTCCTTGAGACAAAACTTATGTTCTAAGTGATCGACGAGCCTTCGTTGATTACTCTCTCTAAGATCTTACAGCTGATACTGGTGATCAACGAGCCTTCGTGATTACTCTCTCTAAGATCTTACAGCTGATACTGGTTAGCGAGACCAGTATGTGGTGTGTGTGTCGCCTAGTTGTGCTTGCGGGGGTTGAGCTTCGGCTCTTTTGCCCGCCTCTCAACCGTCAATCTACAGGTGTACAGATTCCTGAGCTTCTCGAGCTCTATCATATCTACATTTGAAACTGTGTATGGAGTCAGCCTCCACCACATCACTCCTAGTGCATACCATTTACTAACTACCTGACACTGAAAAAGTTCTTTTATGTCTCTATGGTTCGTTTGGTACTCAGCTTCCACCTGTGTCCCCTTGTGCGTGTACCACCGTGTTAAATAATCCATCCTTGTCTACCTGTCAATTCCCATGAGAATTTTGAATGTGGTGATCATGTCTCCCCGAGCTCTTCTGTCTTCCAGCGAAGTGAGGTGCAGTTTCCTCACCTTTTCTCCTAACTCATGCCTCTTATGAACAAATCCACAAGGGCCGTGACGAGGATTCGAACCTACGTCCGAGAGCATCTAGACGCTGCCTAATCGACTGAGCTACGACATGGTAAAAGAGTTGAAACCAGAAGTTCTACTGAACTTACTAGGATCCTGCAGCCTCTCCGAGACACAAACCAGGTTTTACACAACTCCCCCCTGCACTCGAG
>WNGS01165523.1:8167981-8210203 GCA_020271785.1 Procambarus virginalis
TAATAATACATCTTCAGAAGGAATGCCCCCCCCCCACCCCCTAGCAGCTGAGAAAACACACAACGCGCCCCCCTTCCCCCCACCCACACACTTGGGAGTTGATTGACGATGGAGTTGACGGTTGAGAGGCGGGACCAAAAAGCCAAAGCTCAACCCCCGCAAGCACAAACAGGTGAGTACACACACACACACACACACACACACACACACACACACACCCACACACACACACACACACACACCAACCCCCCGACACACACAAACACACATAGGAAACGTTAAGATGTGGGGAAATTGAACCATTTGGAAATACATATTGGAGGACGGAAGTCTGGTGGCGGCTCGTGGACAGGTTGCTTCACGCCGCCTGAGCCATGAAGGATATTAAAAATACGAAAGTACTTAAGGAAATCCTGTTTCAATTCTTCCTTCGTGGTCTGGCACTGTCACATTTTTCCTCATGTGTTAATTTGTGATTTACACACACACATACATTATATGTATATAATACACAATTGAAACATTACAGAATTCCATAAAACTGTTGTGGGGTGGCGGAGTCCTGCCATTTCCTGATCATTATAAATGAGCAGCTTCCCTCAAATTCTTGAGCTTCTGAGTAATGATGAATGTCGACCCATTTCTGAGCCCGTTTCCCTCTCCCTCTGTACTCAGAACATCTTCATTGCCTCATTTCTCTACTCATCCCTCCTTTAACCCTTTCTAACCCCATCACCCTTATGTCTCCCTTCACTCTCCCACTGGAGGACCCATTCCCCCCCCCCCCGCCCGCCACCCCTCAGAGCGGACTTGAGGATATTCCTTCACTATCAAATTATCTGGTGGTTGTCCCGGAGCCCATTACGTCGAGCTGTTGTCTGTGCCTGCCAAACTACCCACAATGTGCGACAGTGCATTAAGGCTCCAGGGTGAGGTATAGCCAAACCGTCTCCACCGACCCCTACCTCTCTGGACCAATCGGTTGTGCGGGAGAGAGGGCCGCGGTGGGTATATGGCGCTCAACGTAGCCAAATTGGCACATGTTCTCCAACCTCGAGGCCGTAAATTTAGCTCTGGCAATATGGAAGTGGATTGCAGAAGCGATTACATCTCTCACAGGGAGACGTGGGCTGGCGGGCGTCTGCAGGGGAAGAAAGCACGGTCTCTCGTTGACCAGACCACACACTAGAAAGGGAAGGGACGTCGACGTTTCGGTCCGTCCTGGACCAATCTCAAGTTCATCGACTTGAGAATGGTCCAGGACGGACCGAAATGTCCGTCCGTTATGTTACGTCTTCCGAAAATGTTACGTCGTGCCTTCACTTACTAAGTGTGTGGTCTGGTCAACATACTTCAGCCAAGTTATTGTGACTCCTCGCCAGCACGGTCTCTCCGTGACAACAGAGTAGGTGGGTGTCTGTCGTTTAGCGTTCAGATATTAGTGGCGTTGGACGATGGCTAGCTGGCTGCTGGTGTTGATGATTTGTAGCACCAGTTCATCAATAGCTACATGGTCTGTGATGAATTCTAGGAATGCATTTATGCTTGGGTTAGTGTTACGTAGCTTTCCCGACTCGGTGCCTCTCTCATAATTACTTTATGCTTGGCTTGATGATTTCTGTGTTTGTTAAGATGTCTTGGTGATGGTCTGGTTGTGAGAAGAGATTATATGTTCCTTTATGGAGCCCTGTTGTTTATGCATTGTTAGTCGCCTGGAAAGAGACGTTGTTGTCTTGCCTATATACTGAGTTCTTTGGGGCTTACAGTCCCCAAGTGGGCATTAAGACATAGACGACGTTGGTTTCCTTCAAGGCGTTCTGCTTGGTGTCTGGGGAGTTTTTCATGAGTAGATTGGCCGTTTTTTTGGTTTTATAATAAATTATCAATTGTATTTTCTGATTTTTGTCTGTAGGGATGACGTTCCTATCAACAATATCTTTCAGGACCCAGGTGTATGTATATACACACATACACACACACACACATATATATTATTTTCAAGGTGAAGATCTCAAACGGAAGATATCTATAAATATATATATAACTGAAAACTCACACCCCAGAAGTGACTCGAACCCATACTGCCAGGAGCAACGCAACTGGTATGTACAGGGACGCCTTAATCCGCTTGACCATCATGACCGGACAAGGAAGTGATAGCCGAAGCTATTTAAACCACTTCCCCGCCGGCACTCGGATGGTAATCTTGGGCATAGCATTTTATCAAATCACCTCATTTTTTGGACAACACGTGAGGAACACAAATGCGAACAAGCCTGAATGGTCCCCAGGACTATATGCAACTGAAAACTCACACCCCAGAAGTGACTCGAACCCATACTCCCAGGAGCAATGCAACTGGTATGTTGCGTTTGTATGTTGAGTTTTCATTCGCATATAGTCCTGGGGACCATTCAGGCTTGTTCGCATTTGTGTTCCTCACGTGTTGCCCCCAAAAAATGAGGTGATTTGATAAAATGCTATGCCCAAGATTACCATCCGAGTGCCGGCGGGGAAGTGGTTTAAATAGCTTCGGCTATCACTTCCTTGTCCGGTCATGATGGTCAAGCGGATTAAGGCGTCCCTGTACATACCAGTTGCGTTGCTCCTGGCAGTATGGGTTCGAGTCACTTCTGGGGTGTGAGTTTTCAGTTGCATATAGTCCTGGGGACCATTCAGGCTTGTTCGCATATATATATATATATATATATATATATATATATATATATATATATATATATATATATATATACATATATATATATATATATATATATATATATATATATATAATATATGTAATATAAAATATTTACTCTTATTTTCTGTTTGAGATCTTCAGCTTGAAATAATATTCCCTCCAGGCCTCGCCAGGTATTACTTATGCATATTTCATATCACTTTGCAAGTTAATTATCTTTTCAGCGAATGTCTTCTTGAAATCTAATTTATTTTTAAGAGAGTTTTAACGATGACTCTTTCATTTCATATTAGATTCCCGCTATTAAATTTCATCTCACCGCGTACTAAAACAACATGGCTGAGCCTGGGATTAGCGTAACTAAGCGTACGGACGAGCTGAGCGCATTACGGCGGGCGCTGCCTTACGCTTAGGCAGTAAGGCAAGCCAATTTTACATGGCGTAAGAATTGTCATGTTTACAGTTTAGGTCTTACCTCCGAGGGTGAGGTAAAGCCAGCTGTACGTCAAAGGGTTCCCTAAATCATGGCGGTGTGTTTAATATCATCCGCGAGGAGCCGCGGTTGTCCTTGTAAACATTTGCACTGATGTTAGTTTACGCGGGCGTCCCTCACCTGAGAGACTTCCTACCGCCAGGTCCTTGGAATACTTCGCGCGCTTTACGAGCTCTGGGCGGGAAAACGCGAAAGGGGTTGAATGGCCGCCATTTCAGGCCACACGACTCGACAGTCTGTCTTACCTGACCTGGTCGAGGAGTAATATTTTTGCGCATATTTTCTTACATGGGCAACGCTGGAGGTGATCATCTTTGTTCTCGTATTCTTGCACTCTTCCAGTTATCTTTTTTTTTTTTACCACAGACGTGGCCACACATTTACAATGCTAACCAGCATATATACATTTTCTTCTGTCCTCCATGGACAGGGTTAGAGATGTGTTAAACATATAGTTCAGGGGTTTATTGAACAATGAACCACAGAAGGTGATTCGGTGCTTTTAAAACGCTAAGCTAACCTACATACGTAAATATATTGGCCGGAGCTACATACCGGAGGTTCAGTCTGACGTAGGTTGTATACTGTGTCCTGAAAGTTTTTTTGTCTATGCTCCTGAAGGCTACTCATATACTTTCCACTTTAGGTTATGTTGCAGGCATCATTTAGTTAATGTGCACGTCAGATGGCAGGTTTGTGGCTATATATATTCCCAGGTGTTTCTTTTTCTCTGGGTACGTGCGCTGTCTCCCTTTATACCTGTAATCTTCCTGGGATCTTCTTTCCTCACTCCTATTCTTATAACTTTGAGCGTGTTAGGCTTTAAAGTCTAGATACCATCTTTACAACTTCTAATGCGCATCCAGGTTTCTCTTCCCCCCCCCCACCCACTCCCTTCACTGTCATTCGGTGTAATTTTTCTCATTATATATGCTTCGTCCTCATATGTGGATATGGACGAACCTATTTCTTCAACGATCACCTTGAGATGCTGCGAGCACAAGATGGGTCCCCTGACCAGACCTGCGGCACCCCACTCCTCGCCTCTCACCCACACCCTCCTCGTCCACCCGGGCAGTAAGACCTCACCCATCGCCGCAGGTTCCCAATTACTCCAGCTATGTTCTTGAGTTTGTATTGGATCCTTGAAGGTCCACCTCGGAGAGCAGAAGTGAACGCGAAGAAAGAACTACATGGAAGGAGGTAGAGAGAAGAGAGAATGGTAGTGACGGCGATGGTCTACTTTGCTGAAAGCAACAAGAGACGCAAATATTAATATAATGTAACAAACAGTAGTTTCAGGCTTCCTACAGACAGCCACAGAAAAAGCCCATCGTCTAAGCGCAAAGCTTCTAGTTATGAGGAATTTCAACCACCAGACAAAACTTTGAGAGAAACAATGAACGCTGGGATAGGAGACGAGACATGGAGAGAGAAGCTAGCAGAGGAAGCAGAGAGATAACTTTGTGACACATCACGTCAAGAAGAATACAAGCCGAAGAGTACCTGACCGTCCAGCCAAACATAACCTAAATACGGATTGTGGCAGATATCAAAATCATTGACTATATTAGGAGGGAGAGAAGGCGTGACCTCCGCATGTTAGTCTGAGTATATGAGGGCAAGAGAACACCACCTCGCTATAAAACAGGTGACCATAAAGCCAGAGAATTCCTGGTCCAAACGAAATCTGAAAGAGAATTCATGGGATAAATATAAACATGAAAAACATTTTATAACAGGAAAATACATAGAAGCACGCCAAAAATTCATACCCCTTTATCTGCCTGCACGCTGCGTGCGTGCGTGCGTGCACGCTGCACGCTCTGTGCACGCTGCGTGCGTGCGTTTACGCTGCACGCTCTGTGCACGCTGCGTGCGTGCGTTTACGCTGCACGCTCTGTGCACGCTGCGTGGAAGTTATCAGGGGCCTGATAGCTGAGTGGACAGCGCTCTGTACTCGTAATCCTAGGGACAGAGTACGATCCCCGGTGATGGCAGAAACAAAATGGGCAGAGTTTCTTTCACCCTGATGCCCCCTCGTTACCTAGCTGTAAATAGGTACCTGGGAGTTAGACAGCTGTTACGGGTTGCTTCCTGGGTGTACTCATCTAGTTGTACTCACCTAGTTGTGTTTGCTGGAGATGAGCTCTGGCTCTTTGGTTCCGCCTCTCAACCGTCAATAAACAGGTGTACAGGTTCCTGAGCCTACTGGGCTCTATCATATCTACATCTGAAACTGTGTATGGAGTCAGCCTCCACCACATCACTGCCTAATGCATTCCGTCTGTTAACTACTCTGACACTGAAAAAGTTCTTTCTAGTATCTCTGTGGCTCATTTGGGTACTCAGTCTCCACCTGTGTCCCCTTGTTTGCGTACCACCCGTGTTAAACAGTTTATGTACCCTGTCAATTCCTCCGAGAATTTTGTAGATCGTGATCATGTCTCCCCTTACTCTTCTGTCTTCCAGTGTCGTGAGGTGCATTTCACGCAGCCTTTTCTTGTAACTCATGCCTCTTACTTCTGGGACTAGCTTAGTTCTAGATTTGGTTTGTGTGTGTGTGTGGGGGGGGGGGTGTAGGGTAGTAGTAGCAGTTGATTGACAGTTGAGAGGCGAGCCGAAAGAGCAGAGCTCAACCCCCGCAACCACAACTACGTGAATATATATATATATATATATATATATATATATATATATATATATATATATATATATATATATATATATATATGTCTCATTAAATATGACCGCATATTCTGTATTTACTAACTTCTGATTTAGGGCTTCTATCCCTCTAACTATTTTCTTAGCATCAGGGCTTAGCTGAAATAGGAGTTCTCCAAAAAGTTTTGGAGAACTCCTATTTCAGCTAAGCCCTGATGCTAAGAAAATAGTTAGAGGGATAGAAGCCCTAAATCAGAAGTTAGTAAATACAGAATATGCGGTCATATTTAATGAGACATGTTTAAAAGAAAACCTGCTCCCAATATATATATATATATATATATATATATATATATATATATATATATATATATATATATATAAGAGGGATACGAACTAGGGTTCACAGACAGAAAATTTTAGCGGAAAATAGATTCAATTTTGGAGGTAAAATAATGTAAGATAACCGGATTATGGAGTGAAATAGTGTAGGTAACCGGATTTTGGGATTCAAGTAGTGTAGTTAACCGGATTAATGAGTGAAGTAGTTTAGCTAAGAGGATTACCAAACAATATGCTAGGAGCTAATGGTTATGTAACGTGTACAACAGTGAATGAAGGATAAAAGGCAGTTATCAGGAGAGGAAGTTAAACCCCCCCGCAAGCTCATATAAG
The DNA here is from genome assembly GCA_020271785.1 of Procambarus virginalis. Classification (NCBI taxonomy): domain Eukaryota; kingdom Metazoa; phylum Arthropoda; class Malacostraca; order Decapoda; family Cambaridae; genus Procambarus; species Procambarus virginalis. The sequence goes on from WNGS01165523.1 coordinate 8,174,518, forward strand.
TGAGTACAAATATGTGAGTACACACACACACACACACACACACACACACACACACACACACAGACTCTGGCCTGTATGGCTGAGTGGATAGTGCTCTAGGCTCGTGGACGTAAGGACCGGGGTTCGATCCCCGCACCCGGCAGAGACAGGTGGTCAGAGTTTCCTTAACCCTGATGGCTCTGTTACCTAACAGTAAATAGGTACCTGGGAGTTAGACAGCTGCTACGGGCTGCTTCCTGGCTGTGTGTGTGTGTGGAAGGGGGGAAAAAATTACAATATTTTTTTATTATTATTTTCTACCACAGACGTGGCCACACATTTACAATGCTAACCATCATATATATATATACATTGTTTTCTGTCCTCCATGGACAGGGTGAGAGATTTATTAAACATATAGTTCAGGGATTTATTGAACAATCAACCATAGAAGGTAATTGTAGTGTTTTTAAAATGCAAAGCTAACCTACATACGTAAATACATAGATTCACAGATTTACGTATGCCCTACATAAAGTGTTCGATGTGTCTTTTACGTAGTGTCATTAATGTGCGTTTACAAAGGTGAAATGTTAGTAATTAGTAACAGTTGATTGATTGACAGTTGAGAGACGGGCCGAAAGAGCAGAGCTCAACCTCCGCAAGCACAACTAGGTGAATACACACACACACACACGTCCGAGAGCATCCTAGACGCTGCCTTAATCGACTGAGCTACGACATGGTAAAAGAGTTGAAACCAGAAGTTCTACTGAACTTACTTGGATCCTGCAGCCTCTCCGAGACACAAACCAGGGTTTTACACAACTCCCCCCTGCACTCGAGCTATGTTAATAGGCCGTTCTACCTCTTCGCCCTTACTTCGAAGGGCGATTTGTTCATCAATTGTTCGATTTGTTCGAACTTCGATTTGTTCATTTGATGCATCACGCTATTGTGATTTCTGTATGTAATGAAGGGCGAAGAGGTAGAACGGCCTATTGACATAGCTCGAGTGCAGGGGGGAGTTGTGTAAAACCCTGGTTTGTGTCTCGGAGAGGCTGCAGGATCCTAGTAAGTTCAGTAGAACTTCTGGTTTCAACTCTTTTTACCATGTCGTAGCTCAGTCGATTAAGGCAGCGTCTAGGATGCTCTCGGACGTAGGTTCGAATCCTCGTCACGGCCCTTGTGGATTTGTTCATAAGAGGCATGAGTTAGGAGGAAAGGGTGAGGAAACTGCACCTCACTTCGCTGGAAGACAGAAGAGCTCGGGGAGACATGATCACCACATTCAAAATTCTCAGGGGAATTGACAGGGTAGACAAGGATGGATTATTTAACACGGGTGGTACACGCACAAGGGGACACAGGTGGAAGCTGAGTACCCAAACGAACCATAGAGACAATAAAAAGAACTTTTTCAGTGTCAGAGTAGTTAGTAAATGGTATGCACTAGGAAGTGATGTGGTGGAGGCTGACTCCATACACAGTTTCAAATGTAGATATGATAGAGCTCGAGAAGCTCAGGAATCTGTACACCTGTAGATTGACGGTTGAGAGGCGGGCAAAAGAGCCGAAGCTCAACCCCCGCAAGCACAACTAGGCGAGTACACACACACCACATACTGGTCTCGCTAACCAGTATCAGCTGTAAGATCTTAGAGAGAGTAATCAACGAAGGCTCGTTGATCACCAGTATCAGCTGTAAGATCTTAGAGAGAGTAATCAACGAAGGCTCGTCGATCACTTAGAACATAAGTTTTGTCTCAAGGAATCAACATGGATTCATCAAAGGAAAATCTTGCTGGACAAACTTAATTGAGTTCAACGACAAGATGGCAATAATGTGACAGGATAAAGAGGGCAGGACAGACTTCATTTTCCAGGATTACCAGAAAGATTTCGACACTGTTCTCACAAGCGACTCACATACAAGCTATACAAACAGGCTGGTGTATCCGGAAGTGAATTCAAGTGGGTAAAGGAGTAGTGTAGCTGTGAGGAAGACCAGGAGACACAGTAAGAGGAGAGTTATGAGACTGGAAAGCTAGAGAGAGAGGTAACGAGGGTAGGGCTTCAAGGGTCGGTGCTACAGCTCATCCCTTTCCTAATTTACATTAAGAATGTAACAGAGGAAGTAAGCAGCACATTCTTGCCAGTGGTTGCTGAAGGTGCTAAGCTAAAGAGGCAGATACAGACGAAGGAGGACAACAATACAAGATGAACTAGATAATCTCTCGAGATGGTTTGAGAAATGGCTACTGGACTTTAACCCTGACATATGCAAGGTTATGAGGATAACATTTGGGGTAAGGAGACCTTAATACAGCACCGTATGAAGGGGAAGGCAACTGACAACTTCTGAAAAATAGAAAACAAAGGAGTGGACACAAGACCTAACTCCAGAGGGACTCAAGAACACAATAGCGACGGCTGCATATTCCTTCCTGGCAAACGTCTGGTTGTTCTTCCGGAACCTGGACGATGATACCTTCCGGACGCTGTAGACATCCTTCATGACACTTATTATTGAGTATGCTGCCCATGCATGGGACCCCTAGCCAAAGAAACTAAAAAAAAAATCAGAAACTTAAAGAAAATATGCATCAAGGCTCGTTCCTGAGCTAATGGGATTGAACTATGAGGAGAGACTGAGGCACCTCACTACACTAAAGGAAAGAAGGAAGAGAGCAGACATGATAACAACGTACAAGATACTAAGGGAGGATTGATAAAGTAGACAAAGAAGCAATGTTCAAATTAAGGAACAGTAGAACGAGAGAACATAATTGGAAACAGGAAACGCAAATGAGTCACATGGATGTAAGAAAGAACTTTCTTAGTCTAAGAGTTGTAAATAAGTGGAACCACCTGGATGAATTGTCGAAGCCAATTCGATACACAGTTTTAAACGTAAATATGATAAGAAAAACGCGGGAAATGACTCACTGCGTTACACTAATGATGGTCGAAAGGCGAGGGCTTAGGAGCTGATGCTCGATCCTGCAACCACAACTAGGTGAGTACACTCCCACAACACCAGAGCCTCATAAACACACACCCGGCCAGGCTCACATACCCCCCCCCCCAACACTCTAGCCTCGTTACAAGGTCATGCAACAGTTCAGTAATTAAATTCCCCCCAAACACCTACCCCCCCCCTCCCCCCCCCCAAACCCCGCGCGCGTTACAACCTTCACGCTCACAAACACCCCGTAGTTAACATTCCCGCCGCGAGCCTCACACAAAACACATTTTTTTTTAACCACAACTAAATAATCAAGGCCGGAAGGGCGCGTTTGTCAACATTGTTTCAATTAAACATAACTGAAAACGTGTCGGGATATTATTGTGGAGGAGAGCGGGCCAGTGTGGGCCGCCCTCACACTGTGGTCCAGCCTCCTTGTGCACGCCCGGGCCACACTGTGTGAGGTGGTGGATTGGTCATAATCTGGGTGTATTGTGATCCATCAGGGGTGATACAGGTGTATTGTGACCCATCAGGGGTGATACATGGTGTATTGTGATCCATCAGGGGTGATACATGGTGTATTGTGATCCATCAGGGGTGATACATGGTGTATTGTGATCCATCAGGGGTGATACATGGTGTATTGTGACCCATCAGGGGTGATACATGGTGTATTGTGATCCATCAGGGGTTATACATGGTGTATTGTGACCCATCAGGGGTGATACATGGTGTATTGTGATCCATCAGGGGTGATACATGGTGTATTGTGACCCATCAGGGGTGAAACATGGTGTATTGTGACCCATCAGGGGTGATACATGGTGTATTGTGATCAATCAGGGGTGATACATGGTGTATTGTGACACCCATCAGGGGTGATACATGGTGTATTGTGATCCATCAGGGGTGATACATGGTGTATTGTGATCCATCAGAGGTGATACATGGTGTATTGTGATCCATCAGGGGTGATACATGGTGTATTGTGATCCATCAGGGGTGATACATGGTGTATTGTGACCCATCAGAGGTGATACATGGTGTATTGTGACCCATCCGGGGTGATACATGGGTGTATTGTGATCCATCAGGGGTGATACATGGTGTATTGTGATCCATCAGAGGTGATACATGGTGTATTGTGATCCATCAGAGGTGATACATGGTGTATTGTGATCCATCAGGGGTGATACATGGGTGTATTGTGATCCATCAGGGGTGATACATGGTGTATTGTGATCCATCAGGGGTGATACATGGTGTATTGTGATCCATCAGAGGTGATACATGGTGTATTGTGACCCATCAGGGGTGATACATGGTGTATTGTGACCCATCAGGGGTGATACATGGTGTATTGTGATCCATCAGAGGTGATACATGGTGTATTGTGATCCATCAGGGGTGATACATGGTGTATTGTGATCCATCAGAGGTGATACATGGTGTATTGTGATCCATCAGGGGTGATACATGGTGTATTGTGACCCATCAGGGGTGATACATGGGTGTATTGTGATCCATCAGGGGTGATACATGGGTGTATTGTGACCCATCAGGGGTGATACATGGGTGTATTGTGATCCATCAGGGGTGATACATGGTGTATTGTGATCCATCAGAGGTGATACATGGTGTATTGTGATCCATCAGAGGTGATACATGGTGTATTGTGATCCATCAGAGGTGATACATGGTGTATTGTGATCCATCAGAGGTGATACATGGTGTATTGTGATCCATCAGAGGTGATACATGGTGTATTGTGATCCATCAGGGGTGATACATGGTGTATTGTGACCCATCAGGGGTGATACATGGGTGTATTGTGATCCATCAGGGGTGATACATGGGTGTATTGTGATCCATCAGGGGTGATACATGGGTGTATTGTGACCCATCAGGGGTGATACATGGGTGTATTGTGATCCATCAGGGGTGATACATGGGTGTATTGTGACCCATCAGGGGTGATACATGGTGTATTGTGACCCATCAGGGGTGATACATGGGTGTATTGTGATCCATCAGGGGTGATACATGGGTGTATTGTGACCCATCAGGGGTGATACATGGTGTATTGTGACCCATCAGGGGTGATACATGGGTGTATTGTGATCCATCAGGGGTGATACATGGGTGTATTGTGACCCATCAGGGGTGATACATGGGTGTATTGTGACCCATCAGGGGTGATACATGGTGTATTGTGACCCATCAGGGGTGATACATGGGTGTATTGTGATCCATCAGGGGTGATACATGGGTGTATTGTGACCCATCAGGGGTGATACATGGTGTATTGTGACCCATCAGGGGTGATACATGGGTGTATTGTGATTCATCAGGGGTGATACATGGGTGTATTGTGATCCATCAGGGGTGATACATGGGTGTATTGTGACCCATCAGGGGTGATACATGGGTGTATTGTGACCCATCAGGGGTGATACATGGGTGTATTGTGACCCATCAGGGGTGATACATGGTGTATTGTGACCCATCAGGGGTGATACATTGTGTATTGTGATCCATCAGGGGTGATACATGGGTGTATTGTGATCCATCAGGGGTGATACATGGTGTATTGTGACCCATCAGGGGTGATACATGGTGTATTGTGACCCATCAGGGGTGATACATGGTGTATTGTGACCCATCAGGGGTGATACATGGTGTATTGTGATTCATCAGGGGTGATACGTGGTGTATTGTGATCCATCAGGGGTGATACATGGTGTATTGTGATTCATCAGGGGTGATACGTGGTGTATTGTGATCCATCAGGGGTGATACGTGGTGTATTGTGATCCATCAGGGGTGATACATGGGTGTATTGTGATTCATCAGGGGTGATACATGGGTGTATTGTGACCCATCAGGGGTGATACATGGGTGTATTGTGATCCATCAGGGGTGATACATGGGTGTATTGTGACCCATCAGGGGGTGATACATGGATGTATACACAGTGAGGTGTATACTGCTTCTCGGTGTACATACACTGTGAGTTTACTCTAGTCCTGAACTATGTTGAGGGGTAAACTGTCCCAGCTTGTGGGTCACTAAACTGTTGTGGCGGCATTCATAACCTTCGCCTCGTTGATAGGCCTAAAGCCCAACACCAAGCTAAGTCCATCTCGACTAACAAGTGTGGTTTAGTTTATAATAATAATAATAATAATAATGAAGGTGAGGGAAAAGACCAATTAAATATGAAAGTGTATTTCTAAACCACATTTTCGGGTGAACCAACATCCTTCATCAAGACTAAAGGTGGAACGTTCATCGGGGCATTTGAAAACTTACTTATAATATAATAAAACACATTACGTCTCTTCTCCACCTTCATTCATCACTACGGTATTGTAGCAAGTTTGTCAATAATAATAATAACACTAATAATAATATTGAAGCGCCCGTCAATCACTGATGTCGCAACAATGCAGAGAATCACCAGGAATAGTTGACTTTAACAACAGATGACGTACCGCCTGGGAGGCCTTTGTCAGGGGCAACTATGTTATTGTCAGCGAGGTGAAGCGAGGGATTGTCTTCCAATCTATATATATGAAGCTTTAATTTATCGATAAATGACGAATTTGATGTTTCCTTCATTGTGGCCAATTGTGTTGCGGTGCATGTGATAGTTACTGGCTTTGTACATGCTGTCTTACCATGTTGTTCCTGGTGATGTGTAGTTGATGTGTTGCTGCTGGTGTGTGGCAAGTGTCGTGTGTAGGTCATGAAGTGCTGCTGCTGGTGTGAGACAAGTGTCGTGTGTAGTTGATGAAGTGCTGCTGCTGGTGTGTGACAAGTGTCGGGTGTAGTTGATGAAGTCCTGCTGCTGGTGTGTGACAAGTGTCGGGTGTAGTTGATGAAGTCCTGCTGCTGGTGTGTGACAAGTGTCGGGTGTAGTTGATGAAGTCCTGCTGCTGGTGTGTGACAAGTGTCGGGTGTAGTTGATGAAGTCCTGCTGCTGGTGTGTGACAAGTGTCGGGTGTAGTTGATGAAGTCCTGCTGCTGGTGTGTGACAAGTGTCGGGTGTAGTTGATGAAGTGCTGCTGCTGGTGTGTGACAAGTGTCGGGTGTAGTTGATGAAGTCCTGCTGCTGGTGTGTGACAAGTGTCGTCACCATCACAGCTGCAGGTTTGTGTTGGTAAATCCCTGGGTGTAAGTTACACCATGTTTTCCCTCCACGTGTTGCGAGTCAGCACTTGTACAGGGCATAGTGTACACCCTGGCCGTGAGGGTGTAGTATATGTCTACACTCGAGAGTGTACAACATTGTGTACACTTCCCATATTGGCTTTATTGGAGGTGTTGGTTATGTTTGTCACGTAACCAACAGCCTGGTTGACCAGTCCAGCAACCAGGAGGCCTGGCCGACGACCGAGCCGCGGGGTCGCTAAGAACGGAAAACACCTCAAGGTAACCTCAGAGTAGTTAATTGGTGGGTACTAAGGTGGGTACTAAGGTGGGTACTACCTTAGTGCCCACCACTAGTACTAAGGTAGTCACACCTTCTCTTAGTACTAGTGGTGGTCATCTTAGGGAATAGTCAACACCAACACCTAACGGAGGATGTAAGGTATGAGGTATTAAGAAGGAATCTCAGATGAACTTACTCTTGTCTTCGAAGAACTGGGTACTCCGCCACGGAGACTTTCCCAGTCCCCAGTGGTAAGACACTCGCCCGGCGCTTCGCTAGCGCTTTGGCCTGGGTTCGTATCCTGGCCGGGGAGGATTGACCGGGCACCAGTCCTGTCTGTAGCCTCTGTTTACCCAACAGGGAATGTATACCTGCTTAAACGATTTGGCGGGTCGTTGCCGGGGAACATTAGGATGAAGGACCTGGCCGCAACCCTACACGTGCTGGTGGGTGTATGAGAATGTAAGAACTCTTGTATATATAAACTGTTGACTACATGTAAAAGCTTGGAGAAGGAAGCTAATAACTACACAGAGAGTAATGACACTATCGTGATGTATCCTCACGTTAGTGTGTGTGTTAGTGCACGGTAGTGTTAGTGTAGGTTCGAATCCTCATCACGGCTCCTACGGGTTTTCTCAAGCTAATAACTACACACAGTTTAGTCCTCTTGTTATGGTGAGAGTGAAAGTAATTATCAACAGAAGGCGCCAAGCCGGGGCCTTCTATGTAGGTGGGCAACCCATCCTCCGAATTGACAGTACGATTTAATACTAAGTGTAATAAGTACAGTTTCTTACTGTCATAAACAGTGCATAATTGCACTTACGGGGCTGTTACATGTACCCAACCCCCTCCCCCGATTTAATTCTCCTCGTTTTCTGTTAAGACACTCAGAATTTTCGGATGAAGATTTCAAATTGCTATACACAAGTTTCAAATATCAGGAATTTCTTTTTCAGGTATATTTGTGGTGAGAGTGAAAATGAACGGTCACTGTGCTGTACACTATGCACTTCACTGTGTCACTATTTTCCATTATTGGTGTGTCTAGGAAAATATATAATATCTTTCTATTTCTAAAGTAAAGTGTATTCTAGATTTAACTTCAATTGTCTTTTTGGAACATTATCCGCCATAACGGTGGAGTGTGATGATGCAGACATCATCAACATAACGGTGGAGTGTGATGATTAAGACATCATCATCATAACGAAGCCGTTTCACGGAGATGACACGATGCTAGATAATGGTTCTGCTTCAATAAGTTCCATGAATAAATTATCAAGCACAGTACTAATTGGAGATGCCATTGTTATGCCCAGTTGTTGACGACAGCGTTCAGAGCCATAACAGAAGTAATTGTGAATGTACAGGTCGACCAGGACGATGACATCGTTGCTGAGTAGAGGAAGGTCGATCTTAGAGGACGGTAGATGACATCCTGGGGAGTGGCAAGCTTCTTAATGTTCTCTCTCGTGAATGATTCTACACAGTGAATGTTAAATCTTAAAGATGTACAATGCTATAGTTGGTAATGGATTACACAAAGATTTTTTGCTAAAACACAGCAAGTGTGTGTGGAGGGGGTGGGGGTGTTTCCCATACATGACACGGCTCGGTACATGGGAATGTTGTCATGTGGGTTACAGACAAGGTACCCGGGGAGATATATCTGGGTCTGGTGAGAAAGGGATAATAAAGTGGGTGTACAGTGTTAAGGATCCTTCAATATCTTCGTGGCTTCGTAGCAAAGGTTTTGTGCCTCTCTGTCTTCGGTTGTGTGGTTGCAAAGACAGTTGCAAGTCTCGGTAGCCCTAAGGCGGTCTTGCATTTTGTTATATGATTTTGAACACATGATAACAATGGTGCTCCACTTGTCTTATATTGTAATCCTTGGCAGTGTTTTACAAACCTGTAAGTAGTATTTTGCTGCATTTCTACCTTATATTACACTTTACTGGTGCACTGAAGCTCGACCAAGCAGAGTCACATGTAGCCTGCCGTTCTCTGGCCATGATAGGACACGTCAACACCGACATAAACTATACATTATTACACAAATAAAAATGCCGTATAGTCTATGAAGCATCCAATTTAATCCTGTGTCAAACAAAATTGGCGGAAAGGTTTACATGAGAGGCAACACCATTGCAGGACTCCCTCACGAGTTGAGATGAATGTAAAATGTTGTAAGAGCGTCAACCAGACACTATTATACCATCCCGTACCCACGGGATGGTATATTAGATGAATTATTAGGTGATATTAGGTGATGGTACTCAGGAAATCCACCCATCAAGTAACCCACCACAAAATATGTTCAACCCGCCATATATAATATATATGTATATCCTAGAATTCGTTAAATATGTGATGTTTTTCAATGTTATGTTCACATAACTTTTGCAATGTAAACATGTCTGCCAGAGTGATCACGTGTCAGTGATCCGCCATTAGCGAGCGTGTTTACACTCATCAGCTGATAATCCACAGGTAAAGCGGCCGTGCACTTCATTACTGGGGATTAACATTACCAGTTGACGTTATGGTGTAATATGTAGAGAATTTCCTACTGTAAATCGAACGTCACTGCGGCTCGGTGTTTGCCGCCAAATGTGTGTTCTAGTGAAGAGAATCCCAACCAAAGGCTCCGGAATGTCAGGCCTCACTACCCAACTTGAGTAAACATAAAGTCCGGTGATTAGGCTGGGGCAGGTATGTTGCCTGAACGTTGGGATACCGCGACATACTCCCCCGCCCCCTTACCTCCAGTCTCGCTTCACTGTACAGTTCCATGATATGACAAGAGCTTGTAGAGTACCTTGGCGATTGGTTCAACATGTGCAGAGTTGAGGTAGTGCACACAACATTGGTCCAAGTTCTGACACACACGGTGCTACCTCTAGTCTTATTTGCTTGGGGGTCACACATCCCTGCAGCACCCAGCTGTGGGTCACACATCCCTGCAGCACCCAGCTGGGGGTCACACATCCCTGCAGCACCCAGCTGGGGGTCACACATCCCTGCAGCACCCAGCTGGGGGTCACACATCCCTGCAGCACCCAGCTGGGGGTTCACACATCCCTGCAGCACCCAGCTGGGGGTCACACATCCCTCCAGCACCCAGCTGGGGTCACACATCCCTGCAGCACCCAGCTGGGGGTCACACATCCCTGCAGCACCCAGCTGGGGGTCACACATCCCTCCAGCACCCAGCTGGGGTCACACATCCCTCCAGCACCCAGCTGGGGGTCACACATCCCTGCAGCACCCAGCTGGGGGTCACACATCCCTGCAGCACCCAGCTGGGGGTCACACATCCCTGCAGCACCCAGCTGGGGGTCACACATTCCTGCAGCACCCAGCTGGGGGGTCACACATCCCTGCAGCACCCAGCTGGGGGTCACACATCCCTGCAGCACCCAGCTGGGGGTCACACATCCCTGCAGCACCCAGCTGGGGGTCACACATCCCTGCAGCACCCAGCTGGGGGTCACACATCCCTGCAGCACCCAGTTGGGGGTCACACATTCCTGCAGCACCCAGCTGGGGGTCACACATCCCTGCAGCACCCAGCTGGGGGGGTCACACATCCCTGCAGAACCCAGCTGGGGGGTCACACATCCCTGCAGCACCCAACTGGGGGTCACACATCCCTCCAGCACCCAGCTGGGGGTCACACATTCCTGCAGCACCCAGCTGGGGGTCACACATCCCTGCAGCACCCAGCTGGGGGGTCACATATCCCTCCAGCACCCAGCTGGGGGTCACACATTCCTGCAGCACCCAGCTGGGGGGGTCACACATTCCTGCAGCACCCAGCTGAGGGTCACACATTCCTGCAGCACCCAGCTGGGGGTCACACATCCCTGCAGCACCCAGCTGGGGGTCACATATCCCTCCAGCACCCAGCTGGGGGTCACACATCCCTCCAGCACCCAGCTGGGGGTCACACATCCCTCCAGCACCCAGCTGGGGGTCACACATCCCTCCAGCACCCAGCTGGGGGTCACACATCCCTCCAGCACCCAGCTGGGGGTCACACATCCCTCCAGCACCCAGCTGGGGTCACATATCCCTCCAGCACCCAGCTGGGGGTCACACATCCCTCCAGCACCCAGCTGGGGGTCACACATCCCTCCAGCACCCAGCTGGGGGTCACAAATGCTATGATCACTCAGCTTGTGTGTCAGAGGCGAGGAACAATATGCCAGGCTTCGAGCCCCGCAAGTGTGACTCCACTATTCGGTTGTGGCCAGTTCAATGGAATAGTTTTCAACGTAGAGTATAATTTTTTAGATTTATTTTCGTGTTTATATTATTTCCCTGTGATTAACATAACTTTACCAAATTGTAATTTTGGCTGAAATGTATTTTTTTTTTAATTTTTAGATCTTATGCTGAACGATTCAACCGTTCGGAAATTTATATAGATGTTTACCAATGTATTGGTCTTAGATTTTATTACGAAATAATATTTATAAATTGAACGTCAATTTTATATGAGCACATCTGTGTCTGCTTGTCTCTTGGTTTGATTTCAATTAAAGTAATAACAATGTACTGTTGTAAAATTATCATTTACCAGTCTCATCCAACGATACGAGCCACCCTACACCGTGGTGATGTTGGGTGGAACATCATACCATCTACACGACCCAGACCGAACGTTCAGTTCACACCCGCCTACTGCTCCAGCCGACCAATGAGAACGTTCAGTTCACACCCACCTACTGCCCCAGCCGACCAATGAGAACGTTCTCAAATAGCATCTTACACATTCAATAAATTTCTCCACAATTTGCTCCTTACACTGGTAGCTGTGTTCAAAACAGTGCCAAACAACATCATATCACTGATCTGAATAAGCAATGTAAAGACACGGGAAAACCAGTCTTAAACATCCATGGTAAAAATGACGGAGTTCAGGCAATGGAGGGACTGGGGCGGTCTCTGGCAGCCTGGCGGTCGTCATGACAACCATTATCCCCATGGCGTCGGGTTGGGGTGGAATCCAAGTCGGATTAAATCAGATTTGTTATTGGATTGCTTCTCGATGTTGTAGTAGCCCTTATATCGATTAATTCTACCGAGGATGATGGTGTTAGGATGTTGTATATGCGAGCCACTATATGTACTACACAAGGGTATGGGACATGACTGATTCCTTATGATAATGTTTGTTTGGTATAAATCCCAGACCCGGAAATTCCTAGCTGGAATTTCCAACTTGAATTTTTTATTTTAATTTCTGACCTTAAGAAATACGGTTTATCGTGCTAATATATATATATATATATATATATATATATATATATATATATATATATATATATTCACTATATGTATCTATATAGTGAATATAGATACATATAGTGAATATATATATATATATATATATATATATATATATATATATATATATATATATATATATATATATTCACTATATGTATCTAAATTCAGTAAGATAATCGTGCTTCCAAATTATATCAAATAGTGGTAGAGAGCAGTAAATGTGTTGGTGGTACACGGACTCCCTCTCGCATGTACGCTGCAACAAGTTTTAATAACATTTCCTATGTACATATTCACCATTTTATGGATTGCAGCGAGAGTATTGACGTGCAGTCATTATACTGTGGCAACTTTGTGGCCTCGTGTGTTGTCCTGGTGTTTCTCCCTGTACTGACACACTGTTTTGTCCATCCAGACACAAGCGGACACAAGCAACTAGCCTAACGTATCCTAACATAATGTAATCTAACCTCACCTCGCCTAACCTCACCTAGTCTAACCTAACTTCATCTTCTCTAACCTATGAGGTGAGGGGACGGGTGAGATGCCGGAAAATGTGTTGCTGGGTAAAGTATGGCGGCCGGAAGTAAGGTAGGCGGAACATTCACTATTGCAGCGCCATTAGCACTAGGGGAAGAGGGACGGAATGTTACCATTCCTGGTCATGCTGTTGGTGGTATCTTATCTTGGGGTTATCTTGAGATGATTTCGGGGCTTAGCGTCCCCCGCGGCCCGGTCCTCGACCAGGCCTCCTTTTTGTTACTCATCCCCAGGATTATCACTTACCCCAGGATTACCCCAGCATCCCATCACTTAACCTATACCGTTGATAGGTTAAGTAATAATTGTAAATAAGAAGCAATAAGATGCTTATCTTAACATGCTAAGAAGGTTAGATGAGGTCGGTGTTTTCTATGAAGCTTTTCAAGGTAAACTAAAATATTCACAATCACTTAGTATGTCACATATGCACTTATTAAATAAGCCAATATTGACTGTAAGCAAGTGCGAGAACGGGTTGAAAGTGTTACTTTACACTGTTATAGTGTGGCTTTACACTACTGGTGTGTTACTTTACACTGTTAGTGTATGGCTTTATACTGCTGGTGTGTTACTTTACACTGTTAGAGTGTGGCTTTACACTGCTGAACGTTGCTTTACGCTGTTCATTCCTAATGAAAATTTGATAATAAGCTCATTAAATAACTGTTTCTCGGGTCAGGTCTCGGATGAACTGATGTACGATAACAGCTGTTAGTGTGCTGCTTCGTGAGGATCATTTGTTGAGAGGGAGAGAGAGAGAGAGAGGGGGAGAGAGAGAGAGAGAGAGAGAGGGAGGGAGAGAGGATCAAAACACTGAGGCCCGCTGTCGAGGCGAACCATTGTTGGTGAGGGAGACCATTAATGGGTGTTTACGGGCCGGAGTTGCCAACGGAGTGAGTCGTGGGCCGTGTTAATCCACTAATGTTAGCAGTAACTTCTCATTACCTGTCCGTGCAGGCGCTTACACCTTGTCCTCTTACGCAGACCGGTTGGGTAAAGTGGACTGGGTAATTTAAATGACAGTCAGTGGAGGCGTCGATTGTGTATGTTTGTGTATATGCTAAACTGAGCCAGTGTTCATGGCTTCTATTCCCAGAAGACTGTAATGAAAGAACGATAACACGCAGGCACTTTTGGATATCTTCTATTCCCAAGAGGAGAATGGAATACAAAAAACTATGAACCCCAGACTGTATTTGATAGCTTCTATTCCCAGGAGAGAGGAGTGAAAAAATGAACAACTGGGAATTTCACTGCCCACAGCGTCCTGCAGCCATCGACACTACCCTCAGACACTGCTTCCATACTCCTACGTCACAAATGTTTATCTTTTGGTGTCGGTACCTCCTTCAGGTACTGACACACACGCCATCCTCATATTAGGAGAGTCCCTTCCAGCAGTGAACGCGGTGTTTGTCTCGTATTGATCACCTGCTTTACTGAGATATCTGTTTTTTTATAATATACCGAATGTTAATATTTTTTACGTTTGGAGCGTCTATTTATATATCATTAAAACGTTGTTTTCACTGATGGAGCGTTTCTTTGCGTTGCCGGAGCGTCCCTGTAAACTGCTGGAGGTTTGCTTTGCATTGTTGGAGCGTTGTTTTACACTTCGAGAACATTACATTACACCGCTGAAGCGTCATTTATAATGATGGAGCGTTGCTTTACACTACTGGAGCGTTGTATTATAGTGCTGGAGCGTTGCTTTACACTACTGGAGCGTTGTATTATAGTGCTGGAGCGTTGCTTTACACTACTGGAGCGTTGTATTATAGTGCTGGAGCGTTGCTTTACACTACTGGAGTGTTGTATTATAGTGCTGGAGCGTTGCTTTACACTACTGGAGCGTTGTATTATAGTGCTGAGCGTTGCTTTACACTACTGGAGCGTTGTATTATAGTGCTGGAGCGTTGCTTTACACTACTGGAGCGTTGTATTATAGTGCTGGAGCGTTGCTTTACACTACTGGAGCGTTGCTTTTCACTGCTGAAGGTGTGTTTATAATGCTGAAGCGTCGCTTTAAACTGCTGGAGTGTTCTTTATACTGTTGGAGCGTTGCTTTACACTGTTGGAGCGTAGTTTACACAGGAAGAGCATAGTTTTATAATTCTGAAGCCTTGTTTACTATGTTAGGCGTTTGCTTGACACCATTACACCACCACGACAATCGCCGCCCACCACCACCATAACCACGCCACCACCAAATTTCAGGCCTTCAATTTCTCTTTCAGTGGTTCCCTGAACGGTGACGACTGGATGTCGCTGGTGTGTGTTAATGGTCCAAAACACGCACTGTAGCACGGTGATGTGCCCCGCTGAGCACAAGGTTCACAAGGCCCCCTGGCACACCCTGAGGCCAAGGGTTGGCTCGCCCCTCGTCAACACCTGTAGACACTATAGGCACGGTGATGTGCCCCACTGAGCCCAAGGTTCACCAGGGCCCCTGGCACCCTGGCCAAGGTTGGCTCGCCCCTCGTCAACACCTGTAGACACTATAGGGACGGTGATGTGCCCCGCTGAGCCCAGGTTCACCAGGCCCCTGGCACCCTGGCCAAGGGTTGGCTCGCCCTCGTCAACACCTGTCTTATTCAGGTGACTGGTCACCACATTGAAAATGACTTTGAGGTTCCATTGAGCAGCTTGCCTATACGTGCTTCCAGGGCGAACATCAGCTTGCGGCCTCATTATTTATACCCAAGAACTGCTCTCTTACAGTCCTGTGGCTAATTTACATTCTAATTGATCAGCCCCTGTCCCCTCGGCCTACACCTGCTTATTATAAACATTTTGGGTTATTCCATGTTGTCATTTGCTCTAAGAATTTTGCATGTTGTGATCATGTCTCCGTCTCGTCGAACGGAGTGAGGGATTCCCATTTGTTGTGTGTGTGTGTGTGTGTGTGCCTGTTTGTTTTAGTGTTGTGGTGTATGTTATTACCTAGACGTGCTGGTTGGGTCGAGCTCCACCTCTTAAGCTCTGTCTTTCCAGCCATTTTTTAAGTTAATTCAGTTCGATTTCTTTTATTCGTTGTCGTGTTTTCTTGGAAATTGCTGATTGAATTGCCTGCACAATCTCTTCTTCTAACTCATTCTATTTGTCTGCAACTTTTGCCCTAAAGAAGTTCTCCCTGACAGCTGGTTCATCTATCTCTCTCCAGCTTCTCTTCTCTGTTCAACTCTTTCTCATTTTGGTGTGGCCGCTTTATCAACTCTCCGTTAACCTTAATTTCTTGCACATTTATGGTGCTCTGAGGGCAGCACCCGCGATGTTTTGGTGCTCTGAGGGCAGCACCCGCGATGTTTATGGTGCTCTGAGGGCAGCCCCCGCGATGTTTTGGTGTTCTGAGGGCAGCACCCGCGATGTTTNCCCAAGTCTTTTTCTTTCTCTGATTCCTGAAGAATTTCCTCTCCCAGATGATACCTTGTATCTGGCCTCCTGCTCCCTACACCTATCTTCATTACATTACATTTGGTTGGGTTAAACTAACAACCATTTGTTCGACCATTCCTTCAGCTTGTCTAGGTCTTCTTGACCTCAAACAGTCCTCTTCTGTTTTAATCCTTCTCATAATTTTGGCATCGTCCGCCAACATTGAGAGAAATGAATCGATACCCTCCGGAGATCATTTACATATATCAGAAACAAGATAGGACCGAGTACAGAGCCCGTGGGACTCACTGGTGACTTCACGCCAATCGGAGGTCTTACCCTTACCGTAACTCTCTGCTTCCTATTGCTTAGGTACTCCCTTATCCACTGGAGCACTTTACCAGCTACACCTGCCTGACTCTCCAGCTTATGTACCAGCCTCTTATGCGGTACTGTGTCAAAGGCTTTCCGACAATCCAAGAAAATGCAGTCCGCCCAGCCCTCTCTTTCTTGCTTAATCTTTGTCACCTGATCGTAGAATTCTATCAAGCCTGTAAGGCAAGATTTGCCCTCCCTGAACCCATGTTGGCGATTTGTCACGAAGTCTCTTCTCTCCAGATGTGTTACCAGGTTTTTTTCTCACGATCTTCTCCATCACCTTGCATGGTATACAAGTCAAGGACACTGGCCTGTAGTTCAGTGCCTCTTGCTTGTCGCCCTTTTTGTATATTGGGACCACATTCGCCGTCTTCCATATTTCTGGTAGGTCTCCCGTCTCCAGTGACTTACTATACATTATGGAGAGTGGCAAGCAAAGTGCCTCTGCACACTCTTTCAGTATCCAAGGTGAG
Source organism: Procambarus virginalis (assembly GCA_020271785.1). NCBI lineage: Eukaryota > Metazoa > Arthropoda > Malacostraca > Decapoda > Cambaridae > Procambarus > Procambarus virginalis. Next base: position 8,191,973 of record WNGS01165523.1, read on the forward strand.
ATCCCGTCTGGCCCAACAGCCTTCCTAACATCCAGATCCAGCAGGTGTCTCTTGACCTCCTCTCTCGTAATTTCGAACTCTTCCAAGGCCGCCTGATTTACCTCCCTTTCTCCTAGCACAGTGACCTCACCTTGTTCTATTGAAGACCTCCTGGAACCTCTTGTTGAGTTCTTCACACACCTCTTTGTCATTCTCTGTATACCTGTCCTCGCCTGTTCTAAGTTTCAATACCTGTTCTTTCACTGTTGTTTTCCTTTGATGTGACTGTGGAGTAGCTTTGGTTCGGTCTTGGCTTTGTTTGCTATATCATTTACAAAACTTTTCTCTGCTTCTCTTCTCACCCTGACGTACTCATTCCTGGCCCTCTGGTATCTCTCTCTGCTTTCTGGTGTTCTGTTATTCCGGAAGTTCCTCCACGCCCTTTTGTTCAGTTTCTTCGCTTCCATACATTCCCTATTATACCATGGATTTTTGTTGCTTCTCGGATTTTTCCCTTTGGACCGGGATGAACCTGTTTACTGCCTCCTGACACTTTTGGGTAACATAGTCCATCGTTCCCTGTACATACTTATCTCTGAGGTCTGAGTCCCAAGGTATTTCACTTAGGAAACTTCTGTGTGTGTGTTGTGTGTTGTGTGTGTGTGTGTGGTGTGGTGTGTGTGTGTGTGTCTATATGTGTGTATGTGTGTGTGTGTGTGTGTGTTGTGTTGTGTGTGTGTTGTGTGAGTGAGAGTCCAACAAGGAACAAGCAGAGCCTGCGGACACAAAACTCTGCTCTAAGGTCGAGCCTTCACAACGACACGACCCGGGTTTAATTAACGCAGGCTTGGATAGAAACAGAAAAATGGCCTCGAATGAAATCCCACTTCTCTCTTTACTTTTTCCGGCGGAAATATTCCGCCGTGAAGCAATCTCAAGCCTGTAAACAATAGTAACTAAAAGAAAAAAATATCTTTAAAAGACGTGACAACATATGAGAAGATCTGTCCCAAAAATCTTTAATTTTCATTCTTCTTTTCCTCACACCTCACCGCCCTCACGAGGCTTTCCTCACACTTCACCGCCCTCACAAGGCAGTTTATTTACATATCGGCTCCACTGGAGTCTGAGTCATAATAGCCGAGCATATGTAATTCCGTGGCAGAATTTGTGATGAAACTAATTTTTTTTTTCTTCAGTTTAAAGTACGTGAAGGTGAATAATTCCTTTGGTGGCATTCCAGATCCTGTTGTGTATAATTATGAATACGTCATCAAGATGGCGGCCTTCCCATATATTTTTTTATTTTGTACTATTTTATTGTAATATATCTCATTATAAAGGAAATTTTGTGTATAAAAAAGGTCTGTTACCAATTCGTGGATATAATTTGCACCTTCTGAGATAAAGGGTTTTATAAATACTTTTTCTTTATTTCTGTACTTGAATTCTACAAGGAATTATGTTATATCATGCAACTTTAATACTAATAAGAGTTCACTTATACTGATAACTGACTCATTGATAACAGAGTTTGAAAATTGTCAGTAATGTTTGTATGAGGTGATGATCTCTCTCACAGTGTAATGGGTGTGTATGTGTGGTGTGGCTGTAGTGTGAGTGCTGCAGAGGTCAAGTCTCTCCTCCCTCACACATTCCTGTGCAGGTTAGTTACTGACTGACCATGTGTCTGGTGGTCTTCATCGGTCTTGTGCACAGTTACACCTGATTACATGCGGGAGGTGACTTGGAGCACATGGTATATCACTCATACCAGGAGATATTCGTCCGTCATTCTTGCCCCCTTACCTTGTGGTGTTTTCGGGGCTTAGCGTCCCCGCGGCCCGGTCGTCGACCTGGCAGCCTCGTTGCTGGACTGGTCAACCAGGCTGTTGGACGCGGCTGCTCGCAACCTGACGTATGAATCACAGCCTGGTTGATCAGGAAGTCCCATCCATATCGAATGGGAGATGGGAGTGTTGGGTTGGGCCTCATCGCACCTGTTCCCACATAATAGCCTGGTAGGTCACTTTTCTAAGTGCAGGTACCAGTGCACTTACTGTAGGCGGTAGCTTTTCCCAGACAATCTGAGTCTTTGAAAATAAATATCAATGAAGATGTACAAGTTTTGTTGCACTTATTCCTGGCTTACAAACATGGCAGATAAGTGCTTCAAGTTTCGCTAGGACTCCGTCGTTTGTTCCACAAGTTGTAAATACTTGTAACGATTCTTTTGTTCTCATACTGAGTGGCTTCCGGTAAGGGACTTTTCCTTATCATCCCCAAGCACCAGTCGTGTCACAGCTTGACAGAAGGGCTCTTAGTACCGACCCTTGGGGCACTCCACTGCGATATCCTCTCTCGTCTGGGCCCAGTTTCCTGCGACTTGAGCCTTATCTCAACATATCTTGAATGAAATAATAAATAAAAAGTGCGTTATAATGGTAACAATACTGTATACAAATTATAAGTTGGCATTGGAACAAGTCAAATCAATCATAATGAAACTGAGTTGGTGAGCCTAGATGAGAGAGGAGTGGCGTGAGGGACCTTCACCCGGGTGTAGGTGGAGAGAGAGAGAGAGAGAGAGAGAGAGAGAGAGAGAGAGAGAGAGAGAGAGAGAGAGAGAGAGTGCCAGGTGTGGTAGTAGTATGTGGCACTGTCTCGTTCTCGTGTGGTAATTGTCTTCACCTGGCGCGCCTTCCTTGTGTTCACTAGCTACTATACATTTATAATGTGTACGTTGTCTATGATGCTCTGAAGAGCAAGTAATATTTGCCATATATAAAAAAGTATATGTGATGTTTAGAGTTTAGGATTAATAATTATAAAGTCCATAATTAATTTTCAGTAACCTTGTTTTCCAAAATGAAGATTCAATATATTTATACAATCATAATGACATAATAATAAAATGATTGACTTGCATACTAATTGTGTTCAGCAATGGTAACCAAGTGTACAGTCTAATAGAGTTTACTGAGCAAGCTGCTGCTGCTCCTCTCAGCTTGCCCAACCGCCTCATTACGTCTAACGCAACGACGTTGTCGTCCCTTATTATACTGGTTGTAAAGCTGCGGGCAGATGTAGTTCCTGCCATCTGATCTTCCACTCAGTGCCCAAGTTGTCTTCTCGTCCAGTTGTTGTTCAAAGTAAACTTTATATTTGTCTATCGATGCGGTTTAAGAATTACACATGTCTGTACAATGTCTTTTTTGGGTTGTTTATGTGTATAGTAGATGGTATACCCAGCCCTGTGTCTGTTTGTCTTCCTGTGTGTGTGTGTGTGTGTGTGTGTGTGTGTGTGTGTGTGTGTGTGTGTGTGTGTGTGTGTGTGTGTGTGTGTGTATTCACCTAGTTGTGCTTGCGGGGGTTGAGCTCTGCTCTTTCGGCCCGCCTCTCAACTGCCAATCAATCAATGTTACTAACTACTACTATTTTTTTCCCCTCACACACACACACACACACACACACACACACACACACACACACACACACACACACACACACATACACACACACACACACACACACGCACACACAAAAGTCTCAGATTGGCGAGACGTTACAAGTGGAGTCCCGCAGGGGTCAGTCCTTGGACCTATACTGTTTCTGGTATATGTAAATGATCTCCCAGAGGGTATAGATTCGTTCCTCTCAATGTTTGCCGACGATGCAAAAATTATGAGGAGGATTGAAACAGAGGATGATAGTAGGAGGCTACAAGATGACCTAGATAGACTGAGTGAATGGTCCAACAAATGGCTGTTGAAGTTCAACCCAAGTAAATGCAAAGTAATGAAACTAGGCAGTGGATACAGGAGGCCAGACACAGGATACAGAATAGGGGATGAAGTACTTAATGAAACAGACAGAGAGAAAGATCTAGGAGTTGATATCACACCAAACCTGTCTCCTGAAGCCCACATAAAGAGAATAACGTCTGCGGCATATGCGAGGCTGGCTAACATCAGAACGGCGTTCAGGAACCTGTGTAAGGAATCATTCAGAATCTTGTACACCACATATGTAAGACCAATCCTGGAGTACGCGGCCCCAGCATGGAGCCCGTACCTTGGCAAGCACAAGACGAAGCTGGAAAAAGTCCAAAGGTATGCTACTAGACTAGACCCAGAACTAAGAGGCATGAGTTATGAGGAAAGGCTGCGGGAAATGCAACTTACGACACTGGAAGACAGAAGAGTAAGGGGGGACATGATCACAACCTACAAAATCCTCAGGGGAATTGACCGGGTAAACAAGGATGAACTATTCAACACTGGAGGGGCGCGAACAAGGGGACACAGGTGGAAGCTGAGTACCCAAATGAGCCACAGAGACATTAGAAAGAACTTTTTCAGTGTCAGAGTAGTTAGTAAATGGAATGCACTAGGCAGTGATGTGGTGGAGGCTGACTCCATACACAGTTTCAAATGTAGATATTATAGAGCCCAATAGGCTCAGGAAACTGTACACCAGTTGGTTGACAGTTGAGAGGCGGGACCAAAGAGCCAAAGCTCAACCCCCGCAAGCACAATTAGGTGAGTACAATTAGGTGAGTACACACCAGGAAGCAGCCCGTAACAGCTGTCTAACTCCCAGGTACCTATTTACTGCTAGGTAAAGGGGGACTGGGGTGCTAAGGGGCCTAACAGCTGAGTGGAAACCACTTCGGATTCGTGGTCCTGAGGTTCCGGGTTCGATCCCAGGTGGAGGTGGAAACAAATGGGCAGAGTTTCCTTCACCCTGATGAGCCTGTTACCTATCAGTAAATAGGTACCCGGGAGTTAGACAATTGCTACGGGCTGCTTCCTGGGTGTGTGTGTAACAAAATGGAGGCCTGGTCGAATACCGGGGGGAAACTGGGTGAAAGAAACTCTGCTCATTTGTCTCTGCCTTGTCCGGGAATCGAACCCGGGCCACAGGATTACGAGTCCCATGCGCTATCCACTCAGTTTCCAGACCCCTAATATGTGTGTAATTACTTAAGTAATTACCTAAGTGTAGTTACAGGTGGTGTCCCGTCTTCCCAGCACTCTTTGTCGTATAACGCTTTGAAACTACTAACGGTTTTGGAGAGAAAGACTGACAGAGACTGACAATCTCTCTGCAAAAGAAAACGTTATAATATTTTTTCGGCACCTTTGTATCCTCAGCTTGAATCTGTGTCTGCTTGTTCATGAAGTTGCTGGCTTCAGGGATTCCGCTTTGTCCCTTTAATCGATTCCTGTTAATATTTTGTAAGTGGTGATCATATCTCCTCTTTTTCTTGTATCGTCTTGTTTAGGCATGTTTAAAGCCTCTAGTCTCTCCTCGTAACTCTTGTTTTTCAGTTCAGGAAGCCATTTTGTAGCATGCCTTTACAACTTTTCCACTTAACGTGCTTCTTGAGATATGGGCACCATACAACTGCTGCATATTCCAGTTTTGGCTTCATAATAAGTCATGAACAGTTTCTTTAGTATTTCACCATCCATATAATTAAAAACAAGTCTGAAGTTGGAAAGCGACGCATACGCTCCTCTCACAATGTTCTCTTATGTGTTCCTCTGGTGAAAGTCTACTATCCAAAACCACCTCCAGGTCTCGTTTTTTATTAGAGTTCTGTAATTCCTTTCCACATAATTTGTAAGTTGTGTGTGGTCTATTTTCTCCGAATCCACATTTCCTAACATGGCATTTATTCACATTGAATTCCATTTGCCACTTGACGCTCCAAGCACTTATTTTATCTAGATCAATTTGAAGGGCATTACAATCGTCTGCGTCTCCTATCTTCCCCAGTATCTTAGCATCATCCGCAAACATGTTCATATATGTTCATAATATGTTCATATATGTTCAAACATGTTCATAACCCATATAACATGTATTCCTTCTGGTAGATGGTTTATGTAGACGAAGAACATTACTGGTGCAAGAACTGAACCCTGTGGTACTCCGCTGGTAACACTCCTCCAGTCAGACACATTGTCTGTGTGTACTCACTTAGATGTGCTTGCAGGATCTATAGGCTCCTAGTCCTGCCTTCCGGAGGTTCTTAGATTAATGCATTGACTTCTTTCTCACGCTTCTATCATATTTACATTTAAAACTGTGTGTGTGTGTGTGTGTGTGTGTGTGTGTGTGTGTACTCACCTATTTGTACTCACCTATTTGTGCTTGCGGGGTTGAGCTTTGGCTCTTTGGTCCCGCCTCTCAACTGTCAATCAACTGGTGTACAGATTCCTGAGCCTACTGGGCTCTATCATGTCTACATTTGAAACTGTGTATGGAGTCAGCCTCCACCACATCACTGCCTAATGCATTCCATCCATTAACTACTCTGACACTGAAAAAGTTCCTTCTAACGTCTCTGTGGCTCATGTGGGTACTCAGTTTCCACCTGTGTCCCCTTGTTCGCGTCCCACCAGTGTTGAATAGTTTATCCTTGTTTACCCGGATAATGTGTGTGTGTGTGTGTGTGTGTATGTGTTTTACTACTGTTATTTATTATTTGTGCGTGCAGGATCGAGCTTGGACCTCGCCTTTCCAACCGTTGGAAGTCTAATGTTCTGACTTCGGACTAAATTTCTCTATCATTTGTTTTTTTACATTCATTTTCCTCTAAACACACACACACACATACCAAGGATACATCCCGTAGCAGCTGTCTGACTCCCAGGTACCGATTTACTCTTAGGTGAATAGAGACATGTGTTGAAAGAGATTCTACCCACTTGTTTCTGCTCCTGCCGGGCCTGGAACCCCCCCCCCCCCCCGGCTCTTTTGACAACGATCCCCGAGCGCTGTGTGTCTTTATCTGTCTGTCTGTCTGTCTGTCTGTCTGTCTGTTTTCTTGTCTGTCTCTTAAACAGATCAGACCACCGGGTAATATGACTCATTTTGTTATGTACCTGCTACTCCGTAACAAAATGTGACGGTTTTGCCTAACCCACAAACCTTCGAATCCAAGCAACCCACCGAAGCCTATCGAAGCCGATGTATAGAAAACGTCAGTATTCCAGTGGTTAATTTGTGCTAATACGTCGTATTTTTAACGGATTGGTCGATTCCTAAAAAAAATAGATGTAGCACTTTCGTCCATTCTAATTTGCCAGCCCCAAGGTGGGAGGGAACTGAGGAGATGGGAGGGAGAACGGGCGGGGAAAGGAGATGAAAAAGAGAGGAAAAACGCGAAGCGAGCGAAATAGGACAGGAGAGGCAGGACAGGGTAGGACGGGTATGGAAAGTGAGGGAGAGAGGAGGGGGGGGGGGGAGATAGAGGGAGGGAAGATAGCAAGTGATGGAGTGAGGGGGAAGGGAAGAATTGGAAGGACAGGAAGGATCTAGAGAGGGAGGAAGGTGGTTGAGTGCCAGGAAGGAAGGAGAGAAGGAGGGAAGGAGGGAGGGAGGGAGGGAAGGCAGGGGAGGGACCACACGGCCAGGTGTTGACGCTGCCACCATAAAACATGGCGGCGGTGGACTCAGGCGGTTAAAAAATGCCGAAGATCAATGTCTGACTTGATACTTCCTTCAGGATTGCTTCCTGGTTCGTGTTCTCTCGTGTTCTCCCGAGCTGTGTTCTCCTGTGTTCTCCCGTGTTGTGGCGAGCTGTGTTCTCCCGTGTTGTCGCGAGTTGTGTTCTCCCGTGTTGTGGCGAGCTGTGTTCTCCCGTGTTGTGGCGAGTTGTGTTCTCCCGTGTTGTGGCGAGTTGTGTTCTCCCGTGTTGTGGCGAGTTGTGTTCTCCCGTGTTGTGGCGAGTTGTGTTCTCTCGTGTTGTGGTGAGCTGTGTTCTCCCGTGTTCTCCGTGTTGTGGCGAGCTGTGTTCTCCCGTGTTGTGGCGAGTTGTGTTCTCCCGTGTTGTGGCGAGCTGTGTTCTCCCGTGTTGTGGCGAGTTGTGTTCTCCCGTGTTGTGGCGAGTTGTGTTCTCCCGTGTTGTGGCGAGTTGTGTTCTCCCGTGTTGTGGCGAGCTGTGTTCTCCCGTGTTGTGGCGAGTTGTGTTCTCCCGTGTTGTGGCGAGCTGTGTTCTCTCGTGTTGTGGTGAGCTGTGTTCTCCCGTGTTGTGGCGAGTTGTGTTCTCCCGTGTTGTGGCGAGCTGTGTTCTCCCGTGTTGTGGCGAGTTGTGTTCTCCCGTGTTGTGGCGAGCTGTGCTCTCCCGTGTTGTGGCGAGTTGTGTTCTCCCGTGTTGTGGCGAGTTGTGTTCTCCCGTGTTGTGGCGAGTTGTGTTCTCCGTGTTGTGGCGAGCTGTGTTCTCCCGTGTTGTGGCGAGTTGTGTTCTCCCGTGTTGTGGCGAGTTGTGTTCTCCCGTGTTGTGGCGAGCTGTGTTCTCCCATGTTGTGGCGAGTTGTGTTCTCCCGTGTTGTGGCGAGCTGTGTTCTCCCGTGTTGTGGCGAGCTGTGTTCTCCCGTGTTGTGGTGAGCTGTGTTCTCTCGTGTTGTGGCGAGCTGTGTTCTCCTGTGTTGTGGCGAGCTGTGTTCTCCCGTGTTGTGGCGAGCTGTGTTCTCCCGTGTTGTGGCGAGTTGTGTTCTCCCGTGTTGTGGCGAGCTGTGTTCTCCCGTGTTGTGGCGAGCTGTGTTCTCCCGTGTTGTGGCGAGCTGTGTTCTCCCGTGTTGTGGCGAGTGTGTTCTCCCGTGTTGTGGCGAGCTGTGTTCTCCCGTGTTGTGGCGAGCTGTGTTCTCCCGTGTTGTGGCGAGCTGTGTTCTCCCGTGTTGTGGCGAGCTGTGTTCTCCCGTGTTGTGGCGAGCTGTGTTCTCCCGTGTTGTGGCGAGCTGTGTTCTCCCGTGTTGTGGCGAGCTGTGTTCTCCCATGTTGTGGCGAGCTGTGTTCTCCCGTGTTGTGGCGAGCTGTGTTCTCCCGTATTGTGGCGAGCTGTGTTCTCCCGTGTTGTGGTGAGCTGTGTTCTCCCGTGTTGTGGCGAGCTGTGTTCTCCCGTGTTGTGGCGAGCTGTGTTCTCCCGTGTTGTGGTGAGCTGTGTTCTCCCGTGTTCTGGCGAGCTGTGTTCTCCCGTGTTGTGGCGAGCTGTGTTCTCCCGTGTTGTGGTGAGCTGTGTTCTCCCGTGTTGTGGCGAGCTGTGTTCTCCCGTGTTGTGGGAGCTGTGTTCTCCCGTGTTGTGGCGAGCTGTGTTCTCCCGTGTTGTGGCGAGCTGTGTTCTCCCGTGTTTTGGCGAGCTGTGTTCTCCCGTGTTGTGGCGAGCTGTGTTCTCCCGTGTTGTGGCGAGCTGTGTTCTCCCGTGTTGTGGCGAGCTGTGTTCTCCCGTGTTGTGGTGAGCTGTGTTCTCCCGTGTTCTCCCGAGCTGTGTTCTCCCGTGTTGTGGCGAGCTGTGTTCTCCCGTGTTGTGGCGAGCTGTGTTCTCCCGTGTTGTGGCGAGCTGTGTTCTCCCGTGTTGTGGCGAGCTGTGTTCTCCCGTGTTGTGGCGAGCTGTGTTCTTCCGTGTTGTGGCGAGCTGTTCTCCCGTGTTGTGGCGAGCTGTGTTCTCCCGTGTTGTGGCGAGCTGTGTTCTCCCGTGTTGTGGTGAGCTGTGTTCTCCCGTGTTCTCCCGAGCTGTGTTCTCTCGTGTTGTGGTGAGCTGTGTTCTCCCGTGTTGTGGCGAGCTGTGTTCTCCCGTCTTGTGGCGAGCTGTGTTCTCCTGTGTTGTGGCGAGCTGTGTTCTCCTGTGTTGTGGCGAGCTGTGTTCTCCCGTGTTGTGGCGAGCTGTGTTCTCCCGTGTTGTGGCGAGCTGTGTTCTCCCGTGTTGTGGCGAGCTGTGTTCTCCCGTGTTGTGGTGAGCTGTGTTCTCCCGTGTTCTCCCGAGCTGTGTTCTCTCGTGTTGTGGTGAGCTGTGTTCTCCCGTGTTCTCCCGAGCTGTGTTCTCCGTGTTATGGTGAGCTGTGTTCTCCCGTGTTGTGCGAGCTGTGTTCTCCCGTGTTGTGGTGAGCTGTGTTCTCCCGTGTTCTCCGAGCTGTGTTCTCCCGTGTTGTGGCGAGCTGTGTTCTCTCGTGTTGTGGCGAGCTGTGTTCTCTCGTGTTGTGGTGAGCTGTGTTCTCTAGTGTTGTGGTGAGCTGTGTTCTCCCGTGTTGTGGCGAGTTGTGTTCTCCCGTGTTGTGGCGAGCTGTGTTCTCCCGTGTTGTGGCGAGCTGTGTTCTCCCGTGTTGTGGCGAGTTGTGTTCTCCCGTGTTGTGGCGAGTTGTGTTCTCCCGTGTTGTGGCGAGCTGTGTTCTCCCATGTTGTGGCGAGTTGTGTTCTCCCGTGTTGTGGCGAGCTGTGTTCTCCCGTGTTGTGGCGAGCTGTGTTCTCCCGTGTTGTGGTGAGCTGTGTCTCCTCGTGTTGTGGCGAGCTGTGTTCTCCGTGTTGTGGCGAGCTGTGTTCTCCCGTGTTTGTGGCGAGCTGTGTTCTCCCTTTGTGGCGAGCTGTGTTCTCCCGTGTTGTGGCGAGCTGTGTTCTCCCGTGTTTGGCGAGCTGTGTTCTCCCGTGTTGTGGCGAGCTGTGTTCTCCCGTGTTGTGGCGAGCTGTGTTTTCTCCCGTGTTGTGGCGAGCTGTGTTCTCCCGTGTTGTGGCGAGCTGTGTTCTCCCGTGTTGTGGCGAGCTGTGTTCTCCTCCGTGTTGTGGCGAGCTGTGTTCTCCCGTGTTGTGGCGAGCTGTGTTCTCCCGTGTTNGTGTAGCAGACGTTGTGAGGGGTACTTCTGGGTGTAGCAGACGTTGTGAGGGGTACTTCTGTGTAGCAGACGTTGTGAGGGGTACTTCTGGGTGTAGCAGACGATGTTAGGGGTACTTCTGGGTTGTAGAAGACGATGTTAGGGGTACTTCTGGGTGTAGAAGACAGATGGAGGGTACTTCTGGGTGTAGCAGACGATGTGAGGGGTACTTCTGGGTGGTAGCAGACGTTGTGGGTACTTCTGGGTGTAGCAGACGTTGTGAGGGGTACTTCTGGGTGTAGCAGACGATGTGAGGGGTACTTCTGGGTGTAGCACGATGTGAGGGGTACTTCTGGGTGTAGCAGACGTTGTGAGGGTACTTCTGGTGTAGCAGACGCTGTGAGGGGTACTTCAGGGTGTAGCAGACGCTGTGAGGGGTACTTCTGGGTGTAGCAGACGCTGTGAGGGGTACTTCTGGGTGTAGCAGACGCTGTGAGGGTACTTCTGGGTGTAGCAGACGCTGTGAGGGGTACTTCTGGGTGTAGCAGACGCTGTGAGGGGTACTTCTGGGTGTAGCAGACGCTGTGAGGGGTACTTCTGGGTGTAGCAGACGCTGTGAGGGGTACTAACACTGTGAAGGGTACTAACACTGTCAAGGGTACTAACACTGTCAAGGGTACTAACACTGTCAAGGGTACTAACACTGTCAAGGGTACTACACTGTCAAGGGTACTAACACTGTCAAGGGAACTAACACTGTCAAGGGAACTAACACTGTCAAGGGTACTAACACTGTCAAGGGTACTAACACTGTCAAGGGTACTAACACTGTCAAGGGTACTAACACTGTCAAGGGTACTAACACTGTCAAGGGTACTAACACTGTCAGGGTACTAACACTGTCAAGGGTACTAACACTGTGAAGGGTACTAACACTGTCAAGGGTACTAACACTGTCAAGGGTACTAACACTGTCAAGGGAACTAACACTGTGAAGAGAACTCTCATTATAAATCACCAGAGACCTCATTGTATATTAAAAATCTAAACTTATTTTTTTATAAAAAGTATAGATTACGGATAGATCTAATCGAATCTTTTCCTAAACTGACGAGTTTTGATAAGTTCAAACAATAAGATTTTCAAACATTTTCGAGACACATAAAGCTTTGTTCATGGCAAAATTCCGCTAAACGTCTTGAAAGCAACTTTCATATTACAAAACATAAAAGTTCTCTCCCCCTCTTAAAATTTACTTCAAAATCCAATTTTAATTGATACTGAAGGAACCATTAACATTTGTGTTGACTTAAGCAGTTCTGGTCAGATCGTGAGCAGTTCTCCAGCCTCTTAACACACACACATTCCAGGGAAGTTTATACAGTATGAGATGGGGAATCCGGATCAGATCATAATAAGCCCTCAGTGGTCTTCCTTTACCGTCAGCCCAATATATACCAGTTACTAATTATCGCCAAAACATTAATCTTCATCCAAATCGGCAAATCCGTTCAGGCGCTAGAGCAGGGGTCTCCAAACTATGGCCCGCGGGCCACATCCGGCCCGCCACATAATTTCATCCGGCCCGCCAAACAAATCCCTGTGTGGTGGCCTTGAAAAAATAATTATCGTACGAATGGCATCGCAGAATTATTCAAAGCTGGGGCTGCTGACTGGTGGCGCTCAGCCCGAGTCAGTTTTCCTCTCTCTCGATAGTGTGACGCACAGATACTAGTACTGGTAGGTATGTGTTGTGCATTACAACCAATCAGTTGTGTATAACTGTATATTGTGGGGATGGAGGGCGAGTGGGGCTTCGCTGCTTCTGTTTCAGGGAGCACAAACACTGTACAATATTCTTTTCTCCGTACTTTGACAATACCTTTATCTTAGTTATACAAAATAGCAATAATACTATTGTAGCCAAAAATATTGCATGTTTAAAATAGTTAAAATGGTAACCATTAAGTTTAAGTTAAAATGGTATTTATTAAGTTTTTTTTTTTTCATTTTTTATTCCTTCGGCCCGCATAAATATGGGAAATATATAATGTGTCCCTTACATTGAAAAGTTTGGAGACCCCCGCGCTAGAGCGATAGCACTAGGAAAAATACTCACAGAATCTAAAACTAATAGATTCACAGACCCCACAGGTTTAACACTCACAGACCAACAGCTTGACATACAGATCGACAGACTCACTGATACAGTTAAAATATAACTTAATTCTGGGGTTTTAACAGTAAAAACATCCATTACCATTCAGGTTATATAGCAGGTCTCGAGCACAACCCCACAATACTGGGTCCTGTACTGTGTCTAAATAGGAAATTAAGGTTTATACGCGGTGGCAATACCTCTTACCTGCTTAAGGCCGAGAAGTAAGACGAAATGTATGAATACATTAGAGCGCAATGTAAAGTTGCTGTGTGGTTTATATTGTTTAAGTTGAGGCAAGTGAGAATGATGCTCTCTGTCATGCCTGTTAACCCGTCTTTCTGTCTGCCGCTTTACCTGTCTGTCCTGTCTGTTTGACTGTCAGTCCGCCTGTTTTTCTGAATGTCCGTCTGTTAGTCCTCTTGTCTCTGTATGATCGTCTCTGTGTCTGCTGTTTACTAGTGCCCGTTCAAGCTGCCTGTCTGTATGGCTGTTTATGATCGCATCGTCTGTCCGACCCTCTGCTTGCACCGTCTGCTTATTTGCATCATCTGTCTGTATGTCTAACACTCTGCTTGCATCATCTGTCTGTATGTCTGACACTCTGCTTGCATCGTCTGTCTGTTTTTTAAATCACATTTTTTTCCCCTCAGTCACTAGTCACGTTCTTAACTAAGAAGTTTCCTTGCACTTGAGCAGAGGTCATCGTTGTAGCGACAGGGAAACGAGCAACAACTTTCAACTGGGTGAAGTTTGTTGAGGTGCGCTTCCCGCTCTTCTTGTCACCTCTTGGGCCTTTGATATACAGCGATGGTCACCTGTTGTCCTTTGTTGAACTTGTTTGTTTGGGGGAGATCCTCTGTGGGTTCTTGTTGACGTGGCTGTGTGTGTGTACTCACCTAGTTGTGCTTGCGGGGGATTGAGCTTTGGTTCTTTGGTCCCGCCTGTCAACTGTAAATCAACTGGTGTACAGATTCCTGAGCCTACTGAGCTCTATCATATCTTCATTTGAAACTGTGTATGGAGTCAGTCTCCACCACTGATTCCATCTGTTAACTACTATGACACTGAAAAAGTTCTTTCTAACGTCCCTGTGGCTCATTTGGGTACTCAGTTTCCACCTGTGTTCCCTTGTTCGTGTTCCATCCGTGATAAACAGTTTATCTACCCTGTCATTTTTTCTGAGAAGTTTGTAGGTAGTGATCACGTCTCTCCTAAATCCTCCGTCTTCCAGTGTCGTCAGGTTCAGTTCCAGTAATCTTTCCTCAACGCCCGTTCCTCTCAGCTCGGGAACTAGCCTGGTGGCATACAGCTGAACCTTTTCTAACGTCGTTTTGTGTTTGACTAGATGTAGACTCCAGGCTGTAGCCGTATATTCCAGTATTGGGCTGACATATGAGGTATACAAGGTTCTGAATGATTCCTTACACACGTTTCTGAAGGCAGTGCTTATGTTCGCTCGCCTTGCATACGCCGCTGATGTTATCCTTTTGATGTGGGCTTCAGGGGGATAGGTCTGGTGTGATATCAACCCCCAAATCTTTCTCTCGTCCTGACTCCTGAAGAATTTCCTCTCGCAGCTGTTACCTTGTGCTTGGCCTTCTGCTCCATATGCCTATCTTCATCACTTTGCACTTGTTCGAGTTAACCCTCTAGTAGCCATTTGTTGAATCATTCCTTCAGTCTGTCGAGGATATCCTGTAGCCTCTTTCTGTCCTCCTCTGTCTTAATCCTCATAATTTTAGCATCATCAGGAAACATTGAGAGGAATGAGTCTATCCCCTCTTTGAGTTCATTTACATATATCAGAAACAGGATTGGTCCATGGACTGAACCGTGTGGGACTCCACTAGTGACGTCTCGCCACACTGAGACCTCTTCCTTCACAGAGACTCGTTGTCTTCAGTTGCTTAGGTACTCCCTTATCCAAAGGAGTACCTTCTCTGCTCTGCATCTCCATCTTTTGCTGTAGTCTCGTATGGAGTACTGTGTCAAAAGCATTCTGGCAATCCCAAAATATGCGGTCTATCCACCCTTCTCTTTTTTTTTGCCTGATTTTAGTCGCCTGGTCGTAGAATTCAATTAATCCTGCGAGGCAAGATAATGCCGTCCTTGGACTCATTCTGATGATGTGTTACAAAGTTCTTTCGCTCCAGATGTTCTACTAGTTTTCATCCGTACAATCTTCTCCATCATCTTGCATTGTATGCAAGTTAGGGATTTTGGCCTGTACGTCAATGCCTCCTGTCTGTCACCCTTCTTGTATAAAGGGACTACATTAGCCGTCTTCCAAATTTTTGGCAGTTGTCTCGTTACCTGTGATTGTTATATACCGTTGAGAATGGTAGGCACAGTACTTCTGCTCCATGTTTTGATATCCATGGTGAGATTTCGTATGGGCCTATAGTCTTTGTCACATCCAACTCAAGCAAACGCTTCCTAACCTCCCACTCGTAGTGTCTAACTTCTCCAGTGGTGTGCTGGTTGTGTGTGTGTGTGTGTGTGTTGTACTCACCTAATTGTACTCACCTAATTGTGCTTGCGGGGGTTGAGCTTTGGCTCTTTGGTCCGCCTCTCAACCGTCAATCAACTGTGTACAGATTCCTAAGCCTATTGGCTCTATCATATCTACACTTGAAGCTGTGTATGGAGTCAGCCTCCACCACATCACTTCCTAATGCATTCCATTTGGCAACCACTCTGACACTAAAAAAGTTCTTTCTAATATCTCTGTGGCTCATTTGGGCACTCAGTTTCCACCTGTGTCCCCTTGTGCGTGTGCCCCTTGTGTTAAATAGCCTGTCTTTATCTACCCTATCAATTCCCTTCAAAATCTTAATGTGGTGATCATGTCCCCCTAACTCTTCTGTCTTCCAGCGAAGTGAGTTTTAATTCCAGTAGTCTCTCCTCGTAGCTCATACCTCTCAGCTCGGGCACTAGTCTGGTGGCAAACCTTTGAACCTTTTCCTTTAGTCTTATCCTTGACTAGATATGGACTCCATGCTGGGGCTGCATACGCCAGGATTGGCCTGACATTGTGGTATACAAAGTCTGAACGATTCTTTACACAAGTTCTGAATGCCGTTCGTATGTTGGCCACCTGGCATATGCCGCTGATGTTATCCTCTTGATATGTGCNGGTACTTCTGGTGTAGCAGACGATGTTAGGGGTACTTCTGGGTGTAGCAGACGCTGTGAGGGGTACTTCTGGGTGTAGCAGACGTTGTGAGGGGTACTTCTGGGTGTAGCAGACGTTGTGAGGGGTACTTCTGGGTGTAGCAGACGTTGTGAGGGTACTTCTGGGTGTAGCAGACGTTGTGAGGGTACTTCTGGGTGTAGCAGACGATGTGAGGGGTACTTCTGGGTGTAGCAGACTCTGTGAGGGTACTTCTGGGTGTAGCAGACGATGTGAGGGGTACTTCTGGGTGTAGCAGACGTTGTGAGGGTACTTTCGGGTGTAGCAGATGATGTGAGGGGTACTTCTGGGTGTAGCAGATGTTGTGAGGGGTACTTCTGGGTGTAGCAGACGTTGTGAGGGGTACTTCTGGGTGTAGCAGACGTTGTGAGGGGTACTTCTGGGTGTAGCAGACGATGTGAGGGGTACTTCTGGGTGTAGCAGACGATGTGAGGGGTACTTCTGGGTGTAGCAGACGCTGTGAGGGGTACTTCTGGTGTAGCAGACGCTGTGAGGGGTACTTCTGGTGTAGCAGACGCTGTGAGGGGTACTTCTGGGTGTAGCAGACGATGTGAGGGGTACTTCTGGGTGTAGCAGACGCTGTGAGGGGTACTTCTGGGTGTAGCAGACGCTGTGAGGGGTACTTCTGGGTGTAGCAGACGCTGTGAGGGTACTTCTGGGTGTAGCAGACGATGTTAGGGGTACTTCTGGGTGTAGCAGACGCTGTGAGGGTACTTCTGGGTGTAGCAGACGCTGTGAGGGGTACTTCTGGGTGTAGCAGACGATGTGAGGGGTACTTCTGGGTGTAGCAGACGTTGTGAGGGGTACTTCTGGGTGTAGCAGACGCTGTGAGGGGTACTTCTGGGTGTAGCAGACGATGTGAGGGGTACTTCTGAGTGTAGCAGACGATGTGAGGGGTACGTCTGGGTGTAGCAGACGATGTGAGGGGTACTTCTGGGTGTAGCAGACGATGTGAGGGGTACTTCTGGGTGTAGCAGACGTTGTGAGGGGTACTTCTGGGTGTAGCAGACGTTGTGAGGGTACTTCTGGGTGTAGCAGACGATGTGAGGGGTACTTCTGGTGTAGCAGACGTTGTGAGGGGTACTTCTGGGTGTAGCAGACGTTGTGAGGGGTACTTCTGGGTGTAGCAGACGTTGTGAGGGTACTTCTGGGTTACCTGGTTGATACCTGGTTGATGGGTTCTGGGAGTTCTTCTACTCCCAAGCCCGGCCCGAGCCAGGCTTGACTTGTGAGAGTTTGGTCCACTAGGCTGTTGCTTGGAGCGGCCCGCAGGCCCACATACCCACCACAGCCCGGCTGGTCCGGAACTCCTTGGAGGAATAAATCTAGTTTCCTCTTGAAGATGTCCACGGTTGTTCCGGCAATATTTCTTATGCTTGCTGGGAGGACGTTGAACAACCGCGGACCTCTGATGTTTATACAGTGTTCTCTGATTGTGCCTATGGCACCCCTGCTCTTCACTGGTTCTATTCTGCATTTTCTTCCATATCGTTCACTCCAGTACGTTGTTATTTTACTGTGTAGATTTGGGACCTGGCCCTCCAGTATCTTCCAGGTGTATATTATTTGATATCTCTCTCGTCTTCTTACTAGTGAGTACATTTGTAGAGCTTTGAGACGATCCCAATAATTTAGGTGCTTTATCGCGTCTATGCGTGCCGTATATGTTCTCTGTACTCCCTCTATTTCAGCAATCTCTCCTGCTCTAAAGGGGGAAGTGAGTACTGAACAGTACTCAAGACGGGACAACACAAGTGACTTGAAGAGTACAAGCATTGTGATGGGATCCCTGGATTTGAAAGTTCTCGTAATCCATCCTATCATTTTTCTGGCTGTCGCAATATTTGCTTGGTTATGCTCCCTAAACGTTAGGTCGTCAGACATCATTATTCCCAAATCCTTTACATGTTGTTTTCCTACTATGGGCACATTTGATTGTGTTTTGTACCCTGTATTATGTTTAAGGTCCTCATTTTTACCGTACCTGAGTACCTGGAATTTGTCACTGTTAAACATCATATTATTTTCTGATGCCCAGTCGAAAACTTTATTAATATCAGCTTGAAGTTTTTCAATGTCTTCAGCCGAGGTAATTTTCTTACTGATTTTTGTGTCGTCTGCAAAGGATGATACGAAGCTGTGACTTGTATTTTTGTCTATATCTGATATGAGAATAAGGAAAAGCAGCGGGCAAGGACTGTACCCTGAGGTACAGAGCTTTTAACTGCACTTGGACTAGATTTTATATGGTTGACCGTTACTCGCTGAGTCCTGTTTGACAGAAAACTGAGTATCCAGGCGTCCTA
>WNGS01165523.1:8265058-8295488 GCA_020271785.1 Procambarus virginalis
CATAAAGAGATAAAAGAAAGAGTGAGTGAGGCAAATCCTGACATAGTTACAATTGTGGAAACTAAATTAATGACATGATCTCAGATGCAATCTTTCCTGAAGGGTACCAGGTGATAAGAAAGAGAGGACACAGAGACAGGGAGGGGGAGTGGCACTCCTAATAAAGCGGAAATGGAAGTTTGAAGACCTGGGAAATCGGGTACCAATGAGTGCACAAGCTTCATACATGGAACTTTGACAGTAGATGGGAGGAAGATGTGATCTTGGTAATCTACAATCCCCACCAAACAGTAGAAGACCCAGACAGGAGTATGATGACAACAACAAGGCATGCATAGATGAACTGCAGAAGGCAGCAACACTAGCCCACAGAATGAGAGCGAAGCTGCTGATGGGGGACCTAAATCATGGAGAGATAAATTGGGAATCAAGGAATCCCCATGGAGGGGACGAAACGTGGGGAGCAAAATTAGTAGATGTTATAGACAGGAATTTCCTAACACAGCATGTGAAGGAAGACACAAGGGAAAGAGGAGGAGATGCACCGAGCCTATTAGACCTGATTTTCACCCAGAACGTAGAAGATATCGAGAATTTGGAGCATGAAATACCTCTAGGGGCCAGTGACCATTGTGTCCTAGTCTTTGACTACATGATGGAATTCAAACTTATGACCATGGGACAAGAGATCTGGGAAAGGAGAGTTGACTACAGGAAAGGGGACTATAGGAGGATAAGGGACTATCTGGGAGAAGTGCAGTGGGAGGAAGAAATTAGAGGAAAAACAGTCCAAGATATGATGGACCTAGTCATACAGAAATGCCAAGAGGCCGAAGAGAGATTTATACCAACAGTAAAGGGAAAAAATAAGAAGGAATATAATAACCCATGGTTTAATAGACAGTGTCAGGAAGCAAAAATGGCCAGCAGGCGAGAGTGGAGGAAATACAGAAGACAAAGGACAGAGGACAACAGGATCAGATGCAACAGAGCTAGGAACGATTACATTAACATCAGACGGACTTCGGAAAGGGACTATGAGAACGATATTGCAATCAAAGCGAAAAAACAACCTAAGCTACTACACAGTCATATAAGAAGAAAAATGTCGGTGAACGACCAAGTGACAAGACTAAGGAAGGCAGAGGGGACATATACTGAAAGTGGCAAGGAAATCTGTGAGGCACTGAATGCCAGTTTCCATGGAGTGTTCACTACCGAGCCCGAGCAGCTCCCATTGTTGGAAGGGGTTACCCTAGATGAAAGACTATCGGATATAGAGGTGACAGTGGAGGAGGTAATGAAACAGTTGACAACTCTAGATGCATCTAAAGCAGTAGGACCAGACAAAGTATCACCGTGGATACTAAGAGAAGCAGCGCAGGCCCTCAGCGTGCCTCTGGCACGCTGAGGGCCTGCGCTGCTACTATCAATACTATTTTATTGATAGTAGCAGTATCAATAAGATAGTATTGATACTGCTACTATACAATACCTACCGCTGATACCGCTACAATACTATCTTTAATGAGTCACTTATGTCGGGAGAATTGCCCAGTTGTTGGAAGAAGGCAAATGTCGTGCCGATCTTCAAGAAAGGCGATAGGGAGGAGGCACTGTATCACTGACAAGCATCCCCTGTAAAATACTGGAAAGAATAATTAGGCTACGACTGGTTGCACACCTGGAGAACATTAGGTTTGTGAACAAGCATCAACATGGGTTCTGGACAGGGAAATCGTGCCTAACAAACCTTCTGGAATTCTATGATAAAATAACGAGGATAAGACAGGACAGAGATGGTTGGGCAGACTGCATATTTCTGGACTGCCAAAAAGCCTTTGATACAGTACCGCACATGAGACTGCTATTCAAACTCGAGAGGCAGGCGGGGGTAGGGGGAAAGGTCCTAGCATGGATAAGGAACTACCTAACAGGAAGGAGCCAAAGAGTTACGGTAAGGGGCGAGAAGTCGGACTGGCGAACAGTAACAAGTGGAGTACCACAAGGATCGGTGCTGGGACCAATTCTATTTCTTGTATATGTTAACGACATGTTTACGGGTGTAGAGTCCTACATGTCGATGTTTGCGGATGACGCAAAGTTGATGAGAAGAGTTGTGACAGATGAGGATTGCAGGATCCTCCAAGAGGACCTGAACAGGTTGCAGAGATGGTCAGAGAAATGGCTACTGGAATTCAACACGAGCAAATGTAAAGTTATGGAAATGGGACTAGGAGATAGGAGACCAAAGGGACAGTACACAATGAAGGGGAACAGCCTACCTGTGACGACGCGCGAAAGAGACCTGGGTGTGGACGTAACACCTAATCTATCTCCTGAGGCACATATAAATAGGATAACGACAGCAGCGTACTCTACACTGGCAAAAGTTAGAACATCATTCAGAAACCTAAGTAAGGAGGCATTTAGGGCTCTTTACACTGCCTACGTGAGGCCAGTCTTAGAGTATGCCGCCTCATCATGGAGTCCCCATCTAAAGAAGCACATAATGAAACTGGAAAAGGTTCAGAGGTTTGCAACGAGACTCGTCCCAGAGCTACGAGGGATGGGGTATGAGGAGCGCCTGGGGGAACTATGCCTTACGACACTAGAAAGAAGAAGGGAGAGGGGGGACATGATAGGAACGTATAAAATACTCAGAGGGATTGACAGAGTGGACATAGACGAAATGTTCACACGGAATAGTAACAGAACGAGGGGACATGGATGGAAGTTAGAAACTCAGATGAGTCACAGAGATGTTAGGAAGTTTTCTTTTAGCGTGAGAGTAGTGGGAAAATGGAATGCACTTAAGGAACAGGTTGTGGAAGCCAATACTATTCATAATTTTAAAACCAGGTATGATAGGGAAATGGGATAGGAGTCATTGCTGTAAACAACTGATGCTCGAAAGGCGGGATCCAAGAGTCAATGCTCGATCCTGCAGACACATATAGGTGAGTACATATAGGTGAGTACACACACACACACACACACACACACACACACACACACACACACACACACACAACACCACACACACACACACACACACACATTCACACACCCTCAAACATTCTCTTGTACCCTGAGTCGAATGTGTTGCACTGGCATGAAACAGTCCAATTAGCAGAACAGTTGGCCAATCAGCATTAGTTACACGCTGTGTCTAACATCCTTACAGCCAATAGTCTTTAAAGGCACCCGACCCCTCCTCCCTCACAGCCAATCACAGTCCACGGTTTAACGATTTATAAGCCAACTAGAAATATCTCCCTTTGAAATAAAAAAAAACATGAATTGAAAAGATCTCTTCAGTACTGATTTCATTCTGCTTTTCGTGTTTGTTTGTAAATCTTGCTTAGTTGTGCTTGAGTTCCAAACTAATTGTTTTTACCAGAAATTGCAGGACCGAGCTTCAGCTCTTGGAGCCTTGCCTACAGTTGGCTGACTTCTAACCATTTCGTTTTTTGTTATATCTGCACTTTACAAGCCATAATAACCTGGTTGAATATAAATATCTATTTACCCTGGCGAAATAGGCGAAATAGGGTGAGAAAATCATTATAGGGCAAGAGAGGATGGAAGGTTTTGTGAGGTGATACGAGGGGAGGTGTGAGGTTTTAAAGTGACAAAGATGAAATGTGAGGCGAGAGGTGAGGTGAAGTATGCGTAGAAAAAGTACTGTGAAGTGAAATGAGATGATGTGAGGTAATATGTATGACGAGATGACTGATGAGGTGAGACGTGAGGCGACCTGAGAGGAGTGTGGTGTAAGTAGATAATATAAGGCTTGAAACCTGAGGTGAAGGCACGCCAAGGACTATTGACACAGTGAGCACAGAAAGAGATGAGAAAAATCACCAAAAGGAAACAAAATTAAAGGATAATTAAGACACACAATAATTCAGAGACACAATGAGCATAGAACAACAGACACAGGAGAGCACAGAACAACAGACACAGGAGAGCATAGAACAACAGACACAGGAGAGCATAGAACAACAGACACAGGAGAACACAGAACAACAGACACAGGAGAGCATAGAACAACAGACACAGGAGAGCACAGAACAACAGACACAGGAGCATAGAACAACAGACACAGGAGCATAGAACAAAAGACACAGGAGAGCACAGAATAACAGACACAGGAGAGCACAGAACAACAGACACAGGAGAGCACAGAATAACAGACAAAGGAGAACACAGAACAACAGACACAGGAGAGCACAGAACAACAGAGGAGAACACAGAACAACAACACAGGAGAGCATAGAGCAACAGACACAGGAGAGCACAGAACAACAGACACACGAGATCACAGAACAACAGACACAGGAGAACACAGAACAACAGACACAGGAGAGCACAGAACAACAGACACAGGAGAACACAGAACAACAGACACAGGAGAGCACAGAACAACAGAGGAAAACACAGAACACACAGACACAGGAGAGCACAGAACAACAGAGACACACGAGAGCACAGAACAACAGACACACGAGAGCACAGAACAACAGACACACGAGAGCACAGAACAACAGACACAGGAGAAACACAGAACAACAGACACACGAGAGCACAGAGGGGCAGATAACTAAGCCAGATCAAGCTTGAAACCAAATCATGTAACTATATACTGAGAAAGTCAAGAGCCCACAGCAACAAAGCCAGGACTGAAGCTCGTGTAGTTCGTGCTGTGTATAGAGCCAATTCAATAAGACGACGTCTGTAGTCACCTAGTTGTGCTTGCAGGGGGTTGAGCTCTGGCTCTTTGGGCCCGCCTCTCAACTGTCAATCAACTGGTGTACAGATTCCTGAGCCTACTGGGCTCTATCATATCTACATTTAAAACTGTGTATGGAGTCAGCCTCCACCACATCACTGCCTAATGCATTCCATCTGTTAACTACTCTGACACTGAAAAAGTTCTTTCTAACGTCCCTGCGGAAATATTAGCAGAAAAACATTATTGTGGGGGATAGCTGGAGTCTCTAATATGCTGGTGAATATTCTATTTTCCCGTTCATCTTGTCGTTTCCAATACTTGAGTTAAACTGGTTTAATGAGAGACTTGATGATCAGGAAGTAAGAGTTAAACTTGCTAATATAAATAATGCTCATTTGAATCACGTCAGGAACTCCAAACATTCTATAGTTTGGTCTTCTCCAAAAAATAATATTTTGTACCAAGAAGGTCAGACTTTTCCCCTCCCCCTTGTGTCCCCAAACGTGTCCTTGGTTGAAAGGTGCAAGAAAAGCGGGAAAGAGAGAGAGAGAGAGAGAGAGAGAGAGAGAGAGAGAGAGAGAGAGAGAGAGAGAGAGGAGAGAGAGAGAGAGAGAGAGAGAGAGAGAGAGAGAGAGAAAGGGGAGAAGTGAACGAAAATGACGAGAGAGTGAGAGCAAAGAGGGAAGCCTGATATTGTGATTCCTCTTCCAAACAAATGTATTTTTTTTTGGTAGGGAGGAGGGGGGGAGGAGGGGGATTGTTTGTCACCTGACCCAAAAGGGAAGTTGGTAGTTGAGAAAAGAGAGAGAGTTAGTCCAGGCTCCACTGCACTTGAACACTGTGTGTATAGAAGCGACTCGTTAAGGAGAAGTGTTAATTCTCTTCCGTCTACGTTTCCAACCTCTTACCTTAGCTTACCCAACACTATTTTGTATTATTTTTTCATCTGGTGTCAAGTGGTAGTTTACTGTCTCCGAAATGCTGTATATAGAGAGATGATATAGCTTTTTAATGTCAGTGGCGAGAAAAGTGTTTACCGTTTTAGTAGATTTGTTAATAATGAATTGGAATTGGGTTTAGATTTAATTATTTATGTTATTTTCAGAGGGGAAGTTAGGGTTAATCTTGATCTTGAGAAGTTAATCTTGAGTGAAGCAGAGTCACCTCCTGGTTAATCTCGTTAATTAAATGGTACATCGCAGTAGAGGTAAGTATGGTAAAAAAAAATGTTCAGGGGCTTGGGTTAGATTACATACCGTTACAGAAGTAATTAGGGAGAGTTTCTTTCACCCTTATGCCTCTGTTCACCTATTAATAAATAAGTAACCGAGAGTTAGACCACTGTTCTTAGCTGTATCCTGGGGATGTGTCTGTACTCACCTATTTGCGCCTGCAGAATCGAGCGTTAGCTCTTGGACCCCGTTTCTTCATCCGCCGGTTGTCAAAAGCAATGATTCCTGACCTATTTCGTATCGTATCTACTTTTAAAATTGTGAATTTAATTTGCTCCTACAACCTGTTCATTTAGTTCATTCTCTTCTCCCACTAGTTTTACGTAATAAAAAAAAATTCTAGCATCACTATGACTCCTCTGAGTCTCAAGCTTTTAATCCTTGTACTTTTTGTGCTATTGGTGTTCAGTGTGAACATTTCAAATTTCTATTCTGGCAGTCCCCCTAAGTATTTTATATATCTCTGTCATGTCCCCCCCCCTCTCTCTCTCTCTCTCCTCTTTTTCTAGTGTCGTCACGTTTGGTTCCTTCAGTCTCTCTACTACCTCATGTCTACTTGTTTATGCTACTTGGAACAAAAAGTTCCAAGTAGCACAAAGCACTATTGGTGAGCGCTTAGTTGACTTACCTGGCACAGGAGCGGGGCTGAATGTGAACTTTTGAACCTTCACAAGATTTCTTATATCTTTCTTTAGGTGGCGGCTCCATGATGGAGCCTCAAAAACTAGTCTCACGAAGGCGTTGTACAGCGATCTAAGTGCTCCCTTATTTAGGGTCCTGAATAATGTCTTGAGTTTTGCTAGGGTAGAGTACGCTGCTGATGGTATCCAGTTATATGAACCTCCAGAGTTGGGTGTTATATCCACGCTAAGGGGCCAGATTCACGAAAGCACTTATGCAAGCACTTACGAACGTGTACATCTTTCCTCAATCTTTGACGGCTTTGGTTACATTTATTAAACAGTTTACAAGCATGAAAACTTCCCAATCAACTGTTGTTATTGTTATAAACAGCCTCCTGGTGCTTCGGAGCTCATTAACTGTTTAATAATTGTAAACTGAGCCGCCAAAGATTGAGAACAGATGTACTGGTTCGTAAGTGCTTTGCGTGAATCTGGCTCCAGGTCTTTTTTCTCTAGTCGTTATAGGAAGGTAGTTCCCGCTCATCGTGTACTGTCCCTATGATCTTCAGACGTCTGTTCTCATTTCCATCACCTTACACCATTTCTCGAACCCTATTCTGCAGATTGTTTAAGTCGTCTTAGAGAATCTTGCAATCCTCATCTGTCAACACTCTTCTCAACAGAATGGAGAAGAGAATTTTAGACGATGCTTTGCATCGTCTAAAAGCATCGACATGAGTCATCTCATTTTACTGGGGATACTTGTCAGTGATACAGGTCTATAGTTAAGTGCCTCCTCCCTGTCACCTTTCTTGAAGATCGGTACAACATTTGCCCTCTTCCAGCAATTGAGAATTGCCCAATTGCTGGAAGAGGACAAATGTTGTACCGATTTTCAAGAAAGGGGATAGGGAGGAGGCACTTAACTATAGACCTGTATCACTGACAAGCATCCCCACTAAAATACTTGAAAGAATAATTAGGCTAAGACTGGTTGCACACCTACAGAACATTAGTTTTGTAAACGAACATCAACATGGGTTCTGGAAACGGAAATCTTGCCTAACAAACCTTTTGGAATTCTATGATAAAATAACTAACATAAGGCAGGACAGAGAAAGATGGGCAGACTGCAAATATCTGGACTGCCAAAAAGCCTTTGATACAGACCGCACATGAGACTGCTATTAAACTTGAGAGGCAGACGGGAGTGAGCGGAAAGGTCCTAGTATGGGTATGGAACTACCTAACAGGAAGGAGCCAAAGAGTTACGGTAAAGGGTGAGAAGTCGGACTGGCGAACAGTAACGAGTGGAGTACCTCAAGGATCGGTGCTGGGACCAATTCTATTTCTAATATATGTTAACGACATGTTTACAGGAGTAGAGTCCTGCATGTCAATGTTCGCGGATGACGCAAAGTTGATGAGAAGAGTTGTGACAGATGAGGATTGTAGGTTCCTCCAAGAGGACTTGAACAGGGTGCAGAGATGGTCAGTGAAATGGCTAGTGGAGTTCAATACGAGCAAATGTAAAGTTATGGAAATGGGACTAGGTAATATGAGACTAAAGGGACAGTACACAATGAAGGGGAACAGCCTACCTGTGACGACGCGAGAAAGAGACCTGGGCGTCGACGTAACGCCTAATCTAAGTCCTGAGGCACATATAAATAGGATAACGACAGCAGTGTACTCTACACTGGCAAAAGTTAGAACAACATTCAGAAACCTAAGTAAAGAGACATTTAGGGCGCTTTACACTGCCTACGTGAGGCCAGTCTTAGAGTATGCCGCCCCATCATGGAGTCCCCACTTGAAAAGACACTTAAGGAAACTGGAAAAGCTTCAGAAGTTTGCATCGAGACTCGTTCCAGCGTTACGAGGGATGGGGTATGAAGAACGCCTGAAAGAACTGAGCCTTACGACACTAGAAAAAAAGTAGGGAGGGGGGATATGATAGGAACGTATAAAATACTCAGGGGAATTGACAGAGTGGACATAGACGAAATGTTCACACGGAATAGTAACAAAACGAGGGGGGCCTGCGGGTCGCTCCAAGCAACAGCCTAGTGGACCAAACTCTCATAAGTTAAACTTGGCCTCGGGCCGGGCATAGGGAGTAGAAGAACTCCCAGAACCCCATCAACCAGGTATCAACCAGGACATAGGTGGAAGCAGGAAACACAGAGGAGTCACAGAGATATAAGAAGTTTCTTTTAGAGTGAGAGTAGTGGAAAAATGGAATGCACTTAAGGAACAGGTTGTGGAAGCAAACTCTATTCATCCTGATGCCCTTGTTACGTAGCTGTAAATAAGTACCTGGGAGTTAGACAACTGTTACGGTTGCTTCCTGGTTGTATGTGTGTGTGTAGGGGGGGGGGGATCAGTCAGTAGTTAATAACAATTGATTTATTAAAAGTTAAGAGGCGGGCCGAAAGAGCAGAGCTCAACCCCCGCAAGCACAACTAGGTGAATACACACACACACACACACACAGGAAGCAGCCCGCAACAGCTGTCTAACTCCCAAGTACTTACTTACTGCTAGGTAACAGGGGCATCAATGTATAAGAAACTACCCATTTTTGTTTCCGCCGGCGCCGGGAATCGAACTCTGAACCTAAGGACTACGTATCTATCGTGCTGCCCACTCAGCCACCAGCGCCCCCTGTGTGTACTCACCTATTTGTGCTTGCGGGGGTTGAGCTTTGGCTCTTTGGTCCCGCCTCTCAACAATCAATCAACTGGTGTACAGATTCCTGAGCCTACTGGGCTCTATCATATCTACATTTAAAACTGTGTATGGAGTCAGCCTCCACCACATCACTGCCTAATGCATTCCATCAGTTAACTACTCTGACACTGAAAAAGTTCCTTCTAACGTCTCTGTGGCTCATGTGGGTACTCAGTTTCCACCTGTGTCCCCTTGTTCGCGTCCCACCAGTGTTGAATAGTTTATCCTTGTTTACCCGGTCGATTCCTCTGAGGATTTTGTAGGTTGTGATCATGTCTCCCCTTACTCTTCGGTCCTCCAGTGTCGTAAGTTGCATTTCCCGCAGCCTTTCCTCGTAACTCATGCCTCTTAGTTCTGGGACTAGTCTAGTGGCATACCTTTGCACTTTTTCCAGCTTCGTCTTGTGCTTGACAAGGTACGGGCTCCATGCTGGGGCCGCATACTCCAGGATTGGTCTTACATATGTGGTGTACAAGATTCTGAATGATTCCTTACACAGGTTCCTGAACGCTGTTCTGATGTTAGCCAGCCTCGCATATGCCGCAGACGTTATTCTTTTTATGTGGGCTTCAGGAGACAGGTTTGGTGTGATATCAACTCCTAGATCTTTCTCTCTGTTCGTTTCATTAAGTACTTCACCTCCTATTCTGTATCCTGTGTCTGGCCTCCTATTTCCACTGCCTAGTTTCATTACTTTGCATTTACTTGGGTTGAACTTCAACAGCCATTTGTTGGACCATTCACTCAGTCTGTCTAGGTCATCCTGTAGCCTCCTACTATCGTCCTCCGTTTCAATCCTCCTCATAATTTTTGCATCATAGAGATGATTGTGTGTGTGGTGTGTGTGTGTGTGTGTGGTGTGTGTTGTGTGTGTGTGTGTGTGTCTGTGTGTGTGTGTGTGTGTGTGTGGTGTGTGTGTGTGTGTGTGTGTGTGTGTGTATGAAATATATTTTTTGAATAAGAAAAATAGGACGGATGTCGGTGATTTATACAACCGACAGTTGGAAATGTGGGATAAAAACATCCAAAAACTCAATCCTGCGTGCACAAATAGGTGAACACAAACGGGTGAACACTAACAGAACAAAAAACACCCCGCTATGCGCATCATTCCGAGGCACGTGAACACGGATTCATGTGTTGCAAAAAAAAAAAAATCATATAAAAATAATTGAACCCACATGAGTTTTTATAACTTCCTACACAGGTGTGTGCAATTGCACAGCCAGAGTATTTGTTAGTGAACAATACACACATGCACGCACACACACATGCACACACACACGCACACACACATGCACACACACACGCACACACACACATGTTGATTGACGATCACATGTTGATCGTGTACACCTGTTGATTGACAGTTGACAGGCGGGACCAAAGAGCCAAAGCTCAACCCCCGAAAGCACAATTAGGTGAGTACAATTAGGTGAGTCCATCGCTCGGGGGGACGTAGTCCTAAATGGCCCGGGTTTGATTCCCGGCCGAGGTAGAAACAAATAAGCAAATGGGGCCGAGTTTTTTTTTCATTTGATGCTCCTATTCACCTTGCAGAAAATAGGTACCTGGGAGGAAGACAGCTACTACGGGCTGCACTGTGTGTGAGGGAGACATATATGCAATAGATACACAGAGGAAAATTAGGTTGGCTGTCAGTACATTAGACATCCGAGTGTTAAAAGCCGGGGTCCAGGAGCTAAGGGCTCGATCCTCCAGGCACAAACAGGAAAAATACAAATAGTAAACATTCACACACACACACACACACACACCCACACACACACACACACACAAACACACACACACACACACACAACACACACACACACACACACACGATGTTCAGGAATTAGTACATCGGTTGATTGACAGTTGAGAGACGGGACCAAAGAGCCAGAGCTCAACCCCCGCAAGCACAATTAGGTGAGTACACACACACCACACACACACAAACAGAGACACACACAGAAGAGTTAAGAGGGACATGATCACACATTCAGATTCTCAAGGGAATTGATAGGGTAGAAAAAACAGTCTATTTAACACAAGGGGCACACGCACTAGGGGACACAGGTGGAAACTGAGTGCCCAAATTGAGCCACAAGATATTAGAAAGAACTTTTTGAGTGTCAGAGTGGTTGACAAATGGAATGTATTAGGCAGTGATGTGGTGGAGGCTGACTCCATACACAGTTTCAAATGTAGATATGATAGAGCCCAATAGGCTCAGGATCTGTACACTAGTTGATTGACAGGTGAGTGGTGGGACCGAAGAGCCAGAGCTCAACACCCCCGCAAGCACAACTAGGTGAGTACACATAAACGCGCGCGTGGTCGGGGGTACCGATCAGGGGCCTCACGGGCTCATTGTCTGGGTCCGTGAATCACAACCAAGACTGTTTTTCGAATACCAATTAAAGACAGAAATAATTATGCAGATTTTCTTTCACCTGATGCCAAAATTTACCAACTGATCCGGACATCTGTTGCAGGCTGAATATGTAGGATGTGTGGTGGTATGTGTGTGTGTGTGTGTGAGTGAGAGGGAAATATGTATAAATATGATCAAGAAAAACATGGCCAAATGTCAGAATATTAGACCACCGATGGTTAGAATGACGGGGTCCAAGAGCTAACTGTTGTATGCTGTGAGCACAAATAGGTAAATATACATGCATCATGATGCAATACTCCAAAAAACTGCTCAATTCAGTCGCTAAGCGAGTTGAAATACCAGAATTAAACAAAGCAACAAGCGAGGTCCCGCAAGGGTGAATCTAGGGCCTNAGAGAGTAAAAGAGACGGAGATAGCGAGTAAAAGAGAGACAGAGTAAAAGATAGGGGACCGTGTAAAAGAGAGAGAGAGAGAGAGAGAGAGAGAGAGAGAGAGAGAGAGAGAGAGAGAGAGAGAGAGAGAGAGAGAGAGAGAGAGAGAGAGAGAGAAAGCAAAAGACAGATATAGACAGAGAGTAAAAAAGAGAGAGACAGAGAGTAAAAGGCAAAAGTGTGAGTGACACCCTCCCACCCCTCAGGGCACGGCAGCCGACACAACAATGCTCGCCATGTTCCAACCATAAGACACTCTAGAAGGTAAACCTGCGTGAAACGTTGCCATAATGCTACCAGGTAGAGGAGAATGCTGAAGCAGTGAGCTGAGGGGGATGAAGGGACCGTGTGGTGAGGGGCAAGTGAGGTAGTGGTGGGGGAGAGGCAATAGTACAGCACACACACACACATACACATACACACACACACACACTCTCTAGACCGGTGGGGTCTGGTAGCTGAGTGGACAGGGTGAAGGACTCGTAATTCTGTGGTCCGGGTTCAATTCCCGGACCTGGCAGAAACAAATGGGCAAAGTTTCTTTCACCCTGAATGCCCCTGTAACCTAGCAGTAAATAGGTAACTGGGTGTTAGACAGCTGTTACGGAGCTGCTTCCTGTGTGTGTGTGTGTGTGTGTGGGTTCAGAGATGGCAAATCATGCCTCACAGGATTAATTGTATTCTACGACCAGGTAACAAAAATCAGGCAAGAAAGAGTGAGGTGAGCAGACTGCGTATTTTTGGATTACAAGAAAGCCTTTGACACAGTATCACACAAGAAACTAGTACACAAGCTGAAGATGCAGGCAGGAGTGAAAGGGAAGGTACGCCATTGGATAAGGGAGTACCTAACCAACAAAAGATAGTGAGTCACTGTGAGAGGTGAGGTCTCAGATTGGCGACGCGTCACCACTGGAGTCCCGCAGGGAACAGTCCTTCGACCTATATTGTTTCTGAGATATATAATTGATCTCCCAGAGGGAATAGACTCGTTCCTCTCAATGTTTGCTGACGATGCAAAATTAT
Source organism: Procambarus virginalis (assembly GCA_020271785.1). NCBI lineage: Eukaryota > Metazoa > Arthropoda > Malacostraca > Decapoda > Cambaridae > Procambarus > Procambarus virginalis. The sequence continues at coordinate 8,278,243 of WNGS01165523.1, forward strand.
GAGGAGGATTAAAACAAAAGAAGATTGTATAAGCCTACAAGATGACCTAGACAAACTGAAGGAATGCTCCAACAAATGGCTACCAAAGTTCAAGACTATTAAATGTAAGGTAAGGAAACTAGGCAGAGGAAATAGGAGGGCCAGACACTGGATACCGAATCGAAGAGGAAGTCCTTCACGAAACGAACAGATAGAACGATCTAGTAGTTGATATCATGCCAAACCTGTTTCCTGAAGCCCACATCAAAAGAATAACATCGGCGGCGTATGCGAGGCTGGCTAACATTTGGACTACCTTGAGAAACCTGTGTAAGGAATGCTTCAGAACCTTGTACACCACATATGTAAGACCAATCCTGGAGTATGCGGCCCCAGCATGGAGCCCGTACCTTGTTACGCACAAGACGAAGCTGGAAAAAGTTCAGAGGTATGCCACTAGACTAGTCCCAGAACTAAGAGGCACGAGTTATGAGGAAAGGCTGCATGAACTGCAACTCACGTCGCTGGAAGATAGAAGATTTCCGGGAGACATGATCACCACATACAAAATTCTCAGGGGAATTGACAGGGAATACAAGGATGGGCTATTTAACATGGGTGGTACACATACCAGGCGACACAGGTGGAAACTGAGTACCCAAATGAGCAACAGAGACATTAGAAAAAACGTTTTCAGTGTCAGAGTAGTTATTAAATGGAAGGCACTAGGAAGTGATGTGGTGGAAGCCTCAATACTTCTATGTGGTCTCCATAGACATCCTTGTGGTCTCTATTCACAGTTTCAAATATAGACATAATAGAGGTCGAGAAGCTCAGGAATCTGTATACCAGTAGATTGATGTTTGAGTGGCAGTACCAAAGGGCCAAATCTCAACCCCTGCAAGCACAACTAGGTGAATACACACACTCAACCAACCCCCTGGTAGCAGTGTTGTAGCAATGACCGGGACCTCTACAATGGGTGCCATCTTTGCTAAAATACTGAGGAAGAGCCCAAAAGCAATGTCCACAGTCAAGGAAGTTGTGATGGAAGCAGTAACTTCACGGGAGGCAGCTAGATGCACGAGCCAGCTAATGGAAAGGAAAAGAGCTGAAGTTGTGGTAGGTATTAGGGAACAAGATGGTTCCAAGCAGGAAGAGTGGAGGGCTAAGGACAAAGCTGCAGTGTCAGGGACACTGAAGGAGATGAAAAATGCATATAAAAGTTTTCCGGATTGGCCAGTTCAACAAAGAAAAAAATCGATTGATCAAAGTAGTATTCAGAGGCTATCAATGAGGACATCCTAGTAAAGAGGAGCAAACTGAAAAACGTATGAAGAAACAGAGAGGTATTCCTTCAGAGGGACATGACCAGTGACGAGATAATACAGGCAGCAGATGCAAGGATAAGGTGCAGGTTGAGGAAGGGAGCCAGGAAACCTCAGACTCCAGCCCAACAATCCCAAGGGGAGTGGGGAACCCCAGTCCAGCAATTCAGGAACCCCGGAGGGGACTGCAACATCCCAGCCCACCACCCCATATGACCCCCCCCCCCAAACCCATACTCGCACTTGCTTACAGTCAATATTGGCTTATTTAATAAGTGCATATGTGACGTACTAATTGATTGTGAATATTTTAGTTTACCTTGAAAAGCTTCATAGAAAACACCGACCTCACCTAACCTTCGTAGTATGTTAAGATAAGCATCTTATTGCTTTTTATTTACAATTATTACTTAACCTATCAACGGTATAGGTTAAGTAATAATTGTAATTAAGAAGCAATAAGATGCTTATCTTAACATACTAAGATTTACAATTATTATTAACCTATCAACGGTATAGTGAAGTAATAATTGTAATTAAGAAGCAATAAGATGCTTATCTTAACATACTAAGAAGTTTAGGTGAGGTCGGTGTTTCTATGAAGCTTTTCAAGGTAAACTAAAATATTCACAATCATTATTAGTATGTCACACATGCACTTATTAAATAAGCCAATATTGATTATAAACAAGTGCGAGAACGGGTTGCACCCCCGCCCTAAGTACAAACCCTCCCTTGCCCCTTTACAATGCCCACCATACCACCCTAATCCTCCCTCCCCCCTTATCCGAGGATGCCTTCCTTACCCAATGGTCTTCTTCCAGCACCAAGCAGGCCAGGCAAGATCTAAGCCCTCCATCCCCCACACCACCTCCCCCCTAAACCCTGGTAACTACCTCCCACAACTATGTGGGGCAACTAACCAACAGTGATTTCAACCATGGAAAGATTGACTCACATAGAGGTGCAGATACTGGAGAACTAAACTCTTGGAAATGGCAACAGGAACTTTCTGAGCCAACATGTCAAGGGACCCACCAAGAATGAGAGGCAATAACCTGCTAGACTCGACCTGATATTCACCTTGAATGAATCAGAAATAAGGGAAGTTAAATTTGAAGCCCCCATGAGAATGAGTGACCACAGTGTATTGACATTTGAGTATCTGGTAGAGGTAGGGATAACCTATCCAAGGATGGGATTGGAATGGAAAGACTAAATTTCCGAAGAGGAAAATATGACGAGATGAGGAACTTCCAAAGGGACCTAGGAAACAGAGCTCAGAGAAAAGACTGACCAGGATATGATGGACTACGTTACCCAGAAGTGCCAGAAGTTATAGACAGGATTATCCCGGCCCAAAAGGAGAAAAATGAACAGCAACAGTAGAATCCATGGTTCAGTCAGGAATGTAAGGTAGCGAAACATTTGAGAACAAGAACATGGATAAACTACACGAATAACAGAACACCAGAGAGTAGGGAGAGATACCAGAGGACAAGAAATGAGTATCACACAGAGTGAGGAGAGAAGCAGAGAGACAGTATGAAAACGACATCGCGAGTAAAGCTAAGACCCCAACCAAAACTGCTCCACAGCCACATCAGGAGGAAACAGCGATGAAGGACAAGTGATGAAGCTGAGAAAAGGGAAGAACAGATACACAGAGAATGACAAGGAGGTTGTGTGAAGAACTCAACAAGAGTTTCCAGGAGGTCTTCACAATAAAACAAGGAGAAGCCCCTGCACTAAATGAGGCGGCGGGAAACCAACCAACCTTGGAGGAATTTGACCTCACCGNAAGAACAGTATCAATATTGACAAATAGTGTTTTCCTAACTCAAACAATGTGGGGTTTATTTTATACACATATTTCTGAGTCTCTCAGGTGTTTACATTCACGTAGATAGTGGCCAAGGCGGTGTCCATCACTCTCACCACAGATTCTGCAACATCGCTGATCAACTGTTGTTTCCATTCCTTATCTACATGGATATTGTATCCAAGACGGATTCTCGCTATTACTGATTCTCTCCCTCGTCCTCCTCCTCTTCGGCCATAATGATTGGATTGCCAGCTGCAACCATGTTGTACCATCGTACAGATTCACTGGTTTGTGCTTCTATCCTCCTTTCCTTAGTTACCTTGTCACGGTGATGTTGCCTGACAATACCTCTAATTTGTAGTAGAGTCTTGGGTATGAAGTATTCAATATGGTCTCCTTCAGCGCCTTCAGCAGCCAGCACATCTGCTCGTTCATTCCCACATATTCCAACATGGGAGGGGATCCACAGAAACTTGATGACTCTTCCCTGATTGGTAAGTACTCTCACAGCTCTCTTAATTTCAGCGACTATTGCAAGATTTTCTGCCCGATTTTTACTAAGGCTTTGCAGTGCTGCTTTTGAATCGGTGCAAATCACTGCACCATTAGTGTTCCGTTCAAGAAACCTTAGCGCCATAACAATGGCAGTTAGCTCTGCTTGCGTTGAAGAGGCATAGTTCTCAATACGTGCTTTTTCTTCATTTCTGCGTTGGAAAGTATTATCCTTGATTACCGTGTATGCTGCACCAGCCCTGCCCTTGACAGGATTAGACGACCCATCAGTGTAGATTTGATCTAGTTCATCTCCGGCTTCTTTATAAATTTCCTGAAGATACTTGTGCTTCATTTCTTGTGTGGTAACATGTTGGATTTTTTCATTGCCATTTCATTGATGATCTTGCATGAGTCATCCTCCCAGGGAGGTAACCTCTCTACAAGCAGGCGCTCACGGGCTTGCTCAAGCAGGTGAAGCTCTTCGAGGTAGCAGACTGATCTGTGATGCCATTTTTTGCTTCTCCTGATTCCCCCTGAAAGTAACACAGAGCTCAGTTTTTTCTTAGCAATATCATTGTAATGGGGATCTCTGGCTATCCTAATTGCAAGCTTAGCATTCAGCTCCTTAATTCTGCTTTTAAGACTGGGAAGGGACAACTCCTCTCGTAGATTAGATGTTTTGGCAGTTCTTGGAACTCCAAGAATGATTGTCATGGCTTCATTTTGAATGCTTTCAAGCCTTTTCATATCGCTTTGGGAGTAGGTGCACAGAACTGGTGCGGCATAGTCTATGACGGAGCGCACATAGGCTGTGTACATCATTTTAAGCACGGCAATAGAGGCTCCATGTCCATTCCAGGTCATAGCTTTCAGTGCCCTGAGTCGACTTTTGCATGTTCCTATGAGTTGATTGAGCTCCTCTTTCTTCCCCTTGTTAGAGCCGACAGTGACGCCAAGATACCGATAGTGGTCAACCCATTCAAGTGTTACACCATTAATTTGCAGTTCTTCATTTGCTTCCCGCTTGTGATGGGAGTATGCCTTCGTCTTCTTTGTGGAGAGAGTGAAACCGAGTTCAATACATTTCCTTCAAAGGAGTTCAATGGACTGTTCAATTTTTCCCAGGGTGGGAGCTTGTATTAGAACATCATCTGCATATTCCACTTGTTGTGTTCCTTCCGGAAAATCAATATTTGCAATGGCGTTCATAAGTACATTGAATATTGTGGGGCTTAAGACTCCGCCTTGGGGGGTCCCGAGTTCCATATTCATTGTTCTGGAGACTGCTCCATTGAAGCAAACCTTGACTTTCCTTCCTGTGAGGTAGTCTTCAACCCATTTCATGAGTCTCCCCTTGACACCCATGCATGCAAGCACGTCCAGGATCGCAATCCCCTGTGCTTTGTCGAAGGCTCCTTTGATGTCCACAAATACAGAGTACCTAGCCGTGTCATTAGCCAAGTAATTAACTATACAATTTGCTGTGCTCCGTCCTTTAACAAATCCATTGACCCCCTCCCCTAACCTGCCTATTTTGTGCAACAGTCGGTTTAGGATGATCCTTTCAAGCATCTTGCAAGTGCATGACACGAGACTGATAGGTCTGTAATTACCAGGGTCATTGGGCTTCGGTATGGGAACAATTATTGCGTGTTTCCATTGTGTGGGCAGCACTCCACTTAGGAATGACTTGTTAAACAGGTGGAGTAGTGGATTCCCAGACACTTCACACATTGCATTGAGTATGTCGTAGGTGACGCCATCTTCACCAGGTGCTGTACTTTTACCCTTTTTCATAGCGCCCCTTTCTTCTTGGACTGTGATTGGTTCCCCATATTCGTCATCACTAGACAGTGCTCTTGTTATCCTAATTCTTCTGTCATCATGTCGCAGGAGCTGTTCCCTGCTGATTTCTGCAGGGAGGCAGGAGGCAGTTCTGTTGCCTATAAAGCTGCAGAGAGTAGCAGTAAATCTCTCAGGAAGTCCTAGTTCAGATATCTTATATTTTAGGCCCGTGTGCCACACTTTGTCGAAGGCTTTCGAAACGTCTCTAAGCACTATGTTACACTGATCTTTTTTTTGACACAGCGTTGGCTATATGCTCGTAGATCAGGGCTATAGCTGTATGGGCCCCTCTGCGGTTTCTAGACCCATGCTGCCTGATGTTATACTTCCCTTCTTCCTCCATGTACTTCACAAGTCTCTGATTGATAATTCTTTCGAATATTTTACCTGGTACTTCGAGGAGGGAAATTGGCCTATAGTTTTCAGTTTGGTTTGGGGTTTACCTGGCTTGGGGATTAATCTTATTGTGGCATTCTTGAAGTATGTGGGGAATAGTCCAGATGCAAGAGCTGCATTTATTATACATGTGTATTGATGGAGTGCAATCACTGGTAGGTTGGATAATACCATCTTATTTATCTTGCTGTTGCCCGGCGCCTTGTTCTTGAAACCCATAATTGTTTTGTGGACCTCTGCAATGGTTATGTGTTTCATAAGGTGGGAATCTTCGCGTATGTTGTTAAGGTCTATTGTTTGCGTCGGGAGTAGAGCTGCAGCTCTGTTATCGACTTGAGTTGTAATTTCCCTTTCATTAATTGGGCAAAAATTTAAATTTTCTTCCGGGTTTATCCTGAATATTTTTTCCCAGAACTTCCTGAATTCCTGTTCTTGTTCTCTCTCCTCATAGTTTATTTCCTGAGGCGTCTATGATGTAGGGTGTTTCCTCAGAAGAGCTTCCCATCAGGGTCTTTACTTTTTTCCAGAACTTTCCTGGGTTTCTGTAGTCAACTTGAATTTTGCTTATTAGGTCATCCAATTGTTTGGTGTACTCTGTTTTGCATAGATCTTGCAGCTCATCTTGTAGATCCCTTTGTAGTCTTTTGCGCTCATCCGTCCACCCGTGCTGTGTTATGAGTTGTAGAAGGTTGTTATATCTGGTTTGCAGTGTCCTGAGCTCCTCGGTGTTGGGGGGTGTGGGAGCGTTATATGGTGAGCTACGGGGATGTGATCATTCATGCATTTTTCTATGGTGTTAATCCATGTATTTAACTCAACGTTTATGCATGATGTTTCCTTTCTATTAAAATCTGTGACACTGATTTCCTGTGCACTGCTTTTGAATGCTTCCCAGTCAGTTTTAGTGTATTGAAGTCTTGGTGGTGAGGGTTTCTGAATGGGGTTAGTTGATAGCGTCATTATTATTGGTAGGTGGTCGCTTGTGCTCACAGGGCCCCTTTCTATGCGGGTGTTTAGGAAGTGGTGGTTGTTTGACAGTATTATGTCTGGTTTACCACTGTGGCCTTGTCTGACGTAAGTTGGGAAGTCTGGGCCCAGGTGGGTTAGATTTCCGTTCCTTATCATAATTGTGGATGGCTTCTCCTGCTTGGTTGTTCCTTCCATGTCCCAGTGTTCTGTGCTTAGCGTTCAGATCTCCCAGGAAGTAGGCAGGTCTGTTCCTTCTGGTGAGTTTCATGATGTCGGCAAGGGAAGGTAAGGACGTCTTGGTGGTTGGTAGCATGTTCCAATGAAGATTATACCTTTCGTGGTTTGGAGTTCAATTGCCAGGAAGTTTTCTTGGAAGTTATCTAGAATTTTGTGTGGTATATTTCTTTTTACGGCAATTGCCGCTCCATCGTTGGCCTGGTCAGCTCTGTTGACCTGGTAGATTTTGTAATTGAAGATCTTGATCTTCTCACCACTTTTTTTTTCCATGGCTATTAATGAGTATTATATCAGGGTCTATTTCTCTGTACAAGTTGCTGAGTTCCAATGTTCTGTGCGGAGTCCAGCATAGAACATTGTGTTGAATTATTGTTAATGACTGGATGGCTATGTTGAATCTGATGGGTCTCTTGCACATTGGGGATTGTTTGGGATCGGTCCATAACCATTGCGCATTGCGTTAAAGTCCTCGCCGCTTATCTGTTGAATGGTTATAGGGTTTTGGTTTTGGTTAAAAGTATATGACATTATCTGGCTGTACACGTCACTCGTAGTGACATCGGGAATGTTGTGTTGGAATTTTGTGTGCTGAGTTTTTATTTGTTCTTGGAGGGTCTTGAGGGTAACCGTTTGGGTTGCTTTTATTGAGAAGAAATTGATTTTGTTTGGGACCTCTACTGAGGCTTGGGTGACTGGGTTTGAGTGAGCAACATTTTCTGTGGGTGTGCGGGAAACAGTGGAAGACGTTGCGTGTCCTTGATCCTGTGGTACCCTGTAGTACTTGTATGTTTTGTTGTTTATGTGTGGGCCCCTCTCCGGAGGTCCTGAGTGGTAGTTGCTGGTGTTGTTTCGTCTTCAGCTGGCTTGTTGGTGGTTGCTGGAGTCGTGGGTGCTGGCACTTGCTGGGAGTTAGTCACAGTTTGGGGTAGTGCTGGCTACATTGCTGTCCACCAGGGCTTTTATAATTTTAGTGGAGGAGGGAGTGTCTGGGAATTCCATCAATGGGAGACCATTCCTCTTGTATATTTCTTTAATTACGGATCCAAATGACCCTGGGTTTGCTATGTTTTCTAAATGAGCAAAGATCATACTGCTCAGGATCTTTGTGGGTAGGTCCCCATTTACCTGTGAGGTCATGTTTGCTGGAGTGTGTGGGGTGGTGTTTGCTGGATTATGTGATAACTTGTTTGACCAAGCATTGGTGGTAGTTATGCCTGCATAGGTATTATTGGCCATTGCTGTCTTTTTGGCTGTGGCTTCGGCCCTTTTTTGTTTTAGGATGTCCTTCCTAGTGGGACATATTGATGCCAGTGTGCGGTGGGGATTCCCACAGTTGAGACATTTGGGGTTTGATTTGTTCGTGCAGTCCCTGTATGTGTGTCCCTGCCCGGCACATTCTGAACATACATTGCCCGTTTGTTTGCACTCTGCTGCTGTGTGATCGTATTTATAGCATGTCCAACAAAGGGTAATGTTATAGTATTCCTCCTGCTCAAGGTTGTAGTTGTCTGTGCTAAGGTGGTAGTAGTTGCAATGGATACATTGGCTGAGGGCTTTCTGTGCCATGGAGATTTCTTCAAACCTTATTTTCATCATGTAAGGCAATCCCCGCATGAGGATTACCTCTTCTACCTCGGCCCAATCATTCCTCTGTTCTATATCATGTTTAATATTTTCAGGGGTGTCGTCAGTAATTCCTGCATCAAGTCTCCAAGATTATTGTCTTCCTGGCCTGCAGCTCAGGGGGAATAATAACCTGGAAACTTTTATCCCTCAACATACGTATGTTTTCTTCCTTGATGATTGTATCAACATCTTCATCCTGGTAGCATAGTGCTATGAATGAGGAGTCCTTTGTAGGTATTAGTTTAGAAAATCTTACTTTGAGTGTGGATAACAGATTTGCTAGTTCCTTCTGTCTCTCCTTGCCTGTCCCCCCCGCAGAGGGGCGGATTTTTACTCGGTGTCCTCTCATTGTCTCGGTTCCTGTTCATTCTATCTTGTTTAGTTGCTTTTTTAGTTGATTTTCTCTTCCTTTCCCTTCCTAAGAATAAGCTCACCTAAGCCGAGGGCTATGCACTCCGTCCTTCCACTTGGTTGGTTGGGACTCATAGAGGGTAGCCCTCAGTGACTTATTCTCCTATGTCCTATGTGTGGACAGAATGTCCCCTAAGACAGCCTAACCCTGCTACAAGGGTGAACAGATGCCCAGATCAAGTGGCCCCCCAGATTTTACAGGTAACCGCATGGGCCACTGGACCGTTCCACTTGACCTGTTGAAATGGTGAAATGAGAAGAGTAAGAGAAAGTGGGGAAGATAAGTCTTATTCTAGGCGTGTACAGGTACTCTGTACAAAGCTGGCATCATTGTATATATTGGCGGCTATGTCACCCTCCTGTCCGGGAAGGGATAGGGGAGACCAATGGGTCAGCGCCCTGACCTGACCGCAAGGGTCAGGGGCCCGGTCAGGTTACGCCCCACCACTCTCCTTGCTTGTTGCTGCCTGAAGCTATGCCTTTAGCTTCTTGCTAGAGTCTTACAGTGAGTTCCAAGTACTCTGTGCAGGTGATGCTGTGTTGTTACCAACAATGCACCAAACACTAATGTTTGGTAGGCTTCCCCTAAGGGAGCGGTAGGGTAGGCGCCTATGCCCATGTCCTCCCAAAGTATTAGTTCACTCTAGGGTTCCTTTGATACTAGTGACTTACACAATAGTGTCGGGACACACAGTAGTATAGTAGTACAGCACAGGTTGGGTACGAGGGGCTTAACCCCTAGAGGGTGAGAGGAGGCGCGCTCATCCTCTCAGCCCAAGGCCTAGCGAGGGAATGGATGGGGAGATATGTAGAGAAGGTATGGGAAGGAGGTAGAGAAGGTATGGAAGGAGGTAGAGAAGGTATGGGGAGGAGGTAGAGAAGGTATGGGGAGGAGGTAGAGAAGGATGGGGAGGAGGTAGAGAAGGTATGGGGAGGAGGTAGAGAAGGATGGGAGGAGGTAGAGAAGGTATGGGGAGGAGGTAGAGAAGGTATGGGGAGGAGGTAGAGAAGGATGGGGAGGAGGTAGAGAAGGTATGGGAGGAGGTAGAGAAGGATGGGGAGGAGGTAGAGAAGGATGGGGAGGAGGTAGAGAAGGATGGGAGGAGGTAGAGAAGGATGGGAAGGAGGTAGAGAAGGATGGGAAGGAGGTAGAGAAGGATGGAAGGAGGTAGAGAAGGATGGGGAGGAAGTAGAGAAGGATGGGGAGGAGGTAGAGAAGGATGGGGAGGAGGTAGAGAAGATGGGAGGAGGTAGAGAAGTATGGGAGAGGAGGTAGACTAGGATGGGAGGAGGTAGACTAGGATGGGGAGGAGGTCGAGGAGGATGGGGAGGAGGTCGAGGAGGATGGGGAGGAGGTCGAGGAGGATGGGGAGGAGGTCGAGGAGGATGGGGAGGAGGTCGAGGAGGATGGGGAGGAGGTCGAGGAGGATGGGGAGGAGGTCGAGGAGGATGGGGAGGAGGTCGAGGAGGATGGGGAGGAGGTCGAGGAGGATGGGGAGGAGGTCGAGGATGAAGTCGAGGAGGTCGGGGAGGAGGTAGAGGAGGATGGGGAAGAGGTAGAGGAGGATGGGAGGAGGTAGAGGAGGATGGGGAAGAGGGCAGAGGAGGATGGGAAGGAGGTAGAGAAGGATGGGGAGGAGGTAGAGAAGGATGGGGAGGAGGTAGAGGAGATGGGGAGGAGGTAGAGGAGGATGGGAGGGGGTAGAGGAGGATGGGAGGAGGTAGAGGAGGATGGGGAGGAGGGCAGAGGAGGATGGGAAGAGGTAGAGAAGGATGGGGAGGAGGTAGAGGAGGATGGGGAGGGGTAGAGGAGGATGGGGAGGGGGTAGAGGAGGATGGGGAGGAGGTAGAGGAGGATGGGAAGGAGGTAGAGAAGGATGGGGAGGAGGTAGAGGAGGAAGCACAGAAATGGTAAACCTTTTTTGAGAACGTGCGGCCGAATTTACGATAATATTCTCTACATTGTCTCGCTGACCCCGTCATCATCATCATGATATTTCTCGCAAACGTTTTAAAATCACTCATATTTTGTTCTCTGTGAGACTTTTACTGCTGCACCAACTATATCTATTTTATATTAGGCTTATGGGCGTTTTGATAATCATCCCCTGCAACGTTTCCAAATTAAGTTTGTCTTATATTGCACTGTTTGCGTACTTCAAATCGACTTGAGAATGGTCTAGGACGGACCGAAACGTCGTCGTCCCTTCACCTTCTAGTGTGTGGTCTGGTCAACAAACTTTAGCCACGTTATTGTGACTCGTCGCCTGCACTTCAAATGATCTAAGTTTACTTAATGTTAAAGAATATTGCTCAATAGTTGAATCAATGACGCTCAAAAAATTGGAAAAGTCATATAATTCTTAGCAATTTTGTTTTTCATTCGCCAGAGAAGAATTTCATCTGAACACTCGGTAAATTGTTTGGTCCTTTAACCTCTACTAATCCAACGAACCTTGAGAATGTACCTTTCTCAAAGCGCACTCGGAAATAAAATGAACTTCCTTTGTTTAAATTTTCATCACTTCATGTTCCTTAAGAGTAGCTTTCCCCCCCCACTCTTCGCGAAGACTACATTAAAATCTAACAGTTCATGATCAACATTCAGTGCTCTGCAAACACATTTACAAAACCGGTGTAGGAGATGGTGTTCTGTCTATAGTAGCTTGTCTATGTATAGACAGGTTACGTCTATTACTACTATGTATAGACAGGTTATATGCATAAAACCTGTCTATGGTATAGGCTAGTTTGTATAGCAGTATATCTTGCCATGAACATACCAGTTATGCCTCAGTTGTCACAAACTATTTATGGAACGTCAACCTATGTGACAAATAGTTTAACACTGTCTTACATTTCAGCTCCTGTAGTATGTTTAGGTAACGATGCCAAGTTAACGGATCTTCCTATATTTCACCGGCCTATTCTGTATTCTATTGTTATAGAATGGAACAATAATGACTATTATTTTTTACCTGTTGAAGTATTACCGGTGCTCTTATCACGGCCAATGAAAGGAATTTACATAAACCATTATCTGTGTTATCTCTTCTAAACAATCACTTGAGCTGGACGGTAGAGCGTCGGTTCGCTTCATGCAGGCCGACGTTCAATCCTAGACCAACCTAGAGTTTGGGCAGCATTCCTTTCCCACGTCCTATCCCAAATCCTTATCCTGATCCCTTTTCCAAGTGCTATATAGTCGAAATGACTTGGCGTTCCCCCAACCTCCTGATAGTTCCCTTTCCTTACCATATTCTGCTATAATTGTTTTTATATTTAATATAATTTTACTGTGTGTGTTGCCCTCCATGTACCGGGGGTCCACTAGTTCTCGGTGGCTGTCACTGGATACTGATGATTAAACTGTGGCAGGTGGTGACCTGCCACAGTTTAATCACCTGGACGTACAATACCCTTGCTGCCTGTCGTTGTCCATTACTTGCAGTGTGGCACAGTGCCACGGGAGGCCCTTCAAACACTCACCACCTTAACTGGTCTCGGATCTCCTGGCCCAACAATTCCTCAAACGGCTCTGTCAATATCAGTAATTTCAGTTGGTGTCAATCCTTCACCAGTTGTGACTGACACCATCTGTCATGACAACACTCTCGCTGCTGCTGTTACTGTCAGGCTCGGTCACCGTGAACCATGACCGCTCCTTGGGTGCTCTACCTCTAATTACGAGGTGATACTTGGGTGCTATAACTGGCTAGTTTATAACACTCGGTGTTTTACGCAATCTAACTCCTTTTTTATATTGTCACTCCAGTAACAGTAAATTCCCCTCGTAGGTTCTAACTCTAGTCGTCTCCACTCCATCCTCAAAATATGGCTGTTCTCACGACCGCCTCTCAGTCCTCCTCAAACATGTCCACGTCGATCGACATTCATATGCGACTTCTATACCCGACCAGCCCGTCCTCCTAAGGTTACCCTGGGTAAAGGGGCACCTGTCACTTTACCCTCCAGGAGCCCAACCACTTGGAAAGGACGGTAGAGCGACGGTCTCCCTTCAAGCAGGTCGGCGTTCAATCTCCGACCGTCCAAGTGCCTGGGCGCCATTCCTTCCCCCCCCCCCCCGTCCCATCCCACATCCTGATCCTGGCCACTTCCAGGTGCTACATAGTAGCGCTTGGCGCTTTCTCTCTGAATACGTCCCTTCCCCTTTACCCTCCTGGAGCGGCAAGTCACCTCCGCCCTCCTCAACATCTCTGCTATCATTACCTAGAACGTATAGTGGGGTTCGACACAGTATTAACCGGCTGGCTCCTTGTCACCTTTTCTGTCTCTATCAGGTATTAAAATCTTAAAAAAAAAAGAGTACATCACTCTGCAACTTGGTGCAGCCGTGCAGTGCACCTACAGACACAGCACCCAGCACCCCCCCACCCCTACACACACCTGCCTACACAAACGACGACCCTCGGAAATGATCCAGGCACTCCACCCCAAGCTCACTACCCACCACGACTGACCGACCAGCTCTTGCTTCTAGTACCACAGGGAACATCCCAGCTCCCAAGGCACCTCCACAGAGCCTGTGATCAGTGGGACGCCACAGAGCCTGTGATCAGTGGGACGCCACAGAGCCTGCGACCAGTGGGACGCCACAGATCCTGTGATCAGTGGGACGCCACAGAGCCTGTGATCAGTGGGACGCCACAGAGCCTGTGACCAGTGGGACGCCACAGAGCCTGTGACCAGTGGGACGCCACAGATCCTGTGACCAGTGGGACGCCACAGATCCTGTGACCAGTGGGACGCCACAGAGCCTGTGATCAGTGGGACGCCACAGAGCCTGTGACCAGTGGGACGCCACAGAGCCTGTGATCAGTGGGACGCCACAGAGCCTGCGACCAGTGGGACGCCACAGATCCTGTGACCAGTGGGACGCCACAGATCTTGTGACCAGTGGGACGCCACAGAGCCTGTGACCAGTGGGACGCCACAGAGCCTGTGACCAGTGGGACGCCACAGATCTTGTGACCAGTGGGACGCCACAGAGCCTGTGATCAGTTGGACGCCACAGATCCTGTGACCAGTGGGACGCCACAGAAGAACTCGTTCAATGCGATCCCCTAGCTTGCATCTCCCAAGGTACGTGCTTCCCCACCTCGCTCTCCACACAGCGCTGGAGTTCTCTAAGACTCCAAGATAAACACATCCTACTCTTGTTACTAGCAATGCAGAATCCTAAGGTCGACCTTAACTTTGCTCCGCCTGCCAAATTCGCCTCAATAATACCCCCCCCCCCTTATACATGGAGGTACTTAGTCTCTGACTCACCTAACTGAATGACACTTTTTTGAGTGGTGATCAATTACCCGTCATCGTAATATGGTAACACTGAGGTTGGTATATAGAACTGTGATGGTGAATCTCAACGGCGCTATTAAACTACGGAGACCCCAGAGACTTATCATACGTGAACGGTCCCCTCTGTTGGTACACAACAGTCAGTATAGCTCGCGGTCGGACTTGTGGAACGCCTTCCACTCTAAAATAAAGGTTTGGAAACAGAAGAGAATGAAAACGTACCTTAAAAAAAGGTTGCTTTCTGTCCCACGATGAGCTGGAGGGGGCATTTACCTGTAAATACACGAAACTATATTATATATATATATTATATATATATATTATATATATATATATATATATAATATATATATATATATATATATATATATATAATTATAATCCATACATAATACTCAGAGAGGTCTATCTATACACTTCCATACGCGCACACTATACATATTATAATCACCTCAAGACATATATACCAAATTTTAATCTATATTTTATATATTTTATATATATATATATATATATATATATATATATATATATATACATATATATAAATCACAGGTGAGGTGGTACTTGAGAATCGATAAGTTGCTCACCTTGTATCGAGGTCGAGGTCACAGCCGAACATATAATCTCCGATTTACAAACCTTCCACGACGGTGTAAACACTTAACACAAGACAATAAACACTGGACGAAAGATATACGACAATGCCGACAGGTATACAATGTTGACACATCACTGAAGGATTGGCCTTCGACTGGTTTATTTCTGTAAAAACTCCATAAATTCTCCCAAATCACCGTTTTACCACATAACGGCCGTTTCCTGTCCCTAGTTTCTCGCTTATTTTTCACACTTGACTTCTATAACATAGGTAGACAAATAACAGTTGCAACATCTAGTTACTATTAGTCCCTGCGACGGAACACCTGCTACTCTTATCCTGCAACGGAGGGAGCTGGTGACGACTTTGTCGTGGTTAGTGGGAGGGAACGTTTCCCCTGCCATCAACCGCGGCGCAACCTTCTTCCACCTTAGGTACCGCCTGAATGATCTGATCCGCCGAGGCACGGGGTTGAGGCCATGCTTTGGAGTTTCGAATGAAACAACACACTTGTGAACCGGACCCGAGCCAGGCCAGGCAGCCTGTCCTCCAAACAAAGATCCAAAGTGCTTCCATGCACTCGCCAAACCCCCTGTTTATGAATGAAAAGCGGTTTACACACGACTCACAACTGCTGACGTTCGAACATATCCGGAACAAGTGCTTCACTGACGAATTTTGTTCGAACCACAACGCTGTAAATGCTTCACCCACGTACTACAAATACAAATAATCGCCAGCAGAACCTAAACACCTGACCTAACCTAACCTATGCCTATTTATACACAATATGCTAATATATTATAAAATTAATTTATACTTGAGAAAATTCCCGTTTTGAATGAACAGCATGTTAAAATTTATGAATGCGTCTGTGGGGTTGACCGCTGAATGTAATGGACTTGAGTTGAGGATGGGTTGGGCCAGGAGGGGCTTCATCACAGGCCCAGCCTCCAGCCCATTTTTTAACAAAGACCCAAAGACCATTCCATGCACTCGCCAAACCCCCTGTTATAAATGAAAAAACGGTTTACACACGACTCATAACTGTTGACATCCGAACACTTCCGGAACAAGTGCTTCACTGACGAATTTTGTTCGAACCACAACGCTATAAATGCTTCCCCCACGTGCTACAACTACAAATAATCGCCAACAGAACCTAAACACCTGACCTAACCTATGCCAATATATACACAATATGCTAATATATTACAATAATAATTTATATTTGAGAAAATTCCCGTTTTGAATGAACAGCATGTAAAAATTATGAACGCGTCTTAGGGGTCGACCGCTGGATGGAGTGTGAGTCGTTCGGGTTGGGAGTCGAGGACGGGTTGCTGTAAATGCTTCACCCACGTACAACAAATACAAATAATCGCCAACAGAACCTAAACACCTAACCTGTTGTTGTTGTTAAAGGTTTCGCTACCTGGAACAAAAAGTCCCAAGTAGCACGGGCTATGGTGAGCCCGTAGATACCTAACCTACCCAATGCCTAAATATGCACAGTATGGTAATATAATAATGTAAATTTACATTTGAGAAAATTCCTGTTTTGATTGAGAAGCATGTTAAAACTGATGAATGCGTTCTTTGGGGTCGACCGCTGGATGGAATGGACTTGGTCTGCGTACGGGTTGAGGGCTGAATTAGCAAACCTGTATGTATGCTCAAATCTGCTATAATCTAGAACAAAATGTTCTCTCTCGCATTCAGGAAGAACACGCAGGCGCACCGCATGCTAAATATAGTGTTCCTCTCCGGGTGAGGACATTCGCGTGAATTACATTTGAATTCTAAAAGGCTTCGTGAAATTCACTCCTGACGGGGAAGTCGCTGAGCACGGAGGGAAGAAGAGGGGGAATGAAAGAGAGGGGGATTGAAGAGGTGGTGACTGGTTGCTGCTTCAACCACCCCCACCCACTGGAGGAAGAAGGGTGAGGTGCGGGTCGCGACCTCAACCCCTCCACCTCAGGGAGGTAGAGGGTTGAGGATGCTGTCTCAGCCTCTGTACTCTACTGGCCCCCCTCGTGGCAATGGCATTACCATTGCAGAAGGTAGTCACCGGAGCCGTGTATAATGTCGGGAGTTGCCGGTAGAGGTTGGGGGTGGGGAGTGATGGGGTGCGGGGGAGGTACGGTAGTGAAGGTGTTAGTTTAATATATATTTATATAGCTTGTAGGCCATTATTTTCCACACATACTAT
>WNGS01165523.1:8311070-8322721 GCA_020271785.1 Procambarus virginalis
TGTTAGCAGATATATAGAAAAAGGCGAACATATTACCAATCTATAAAAATGGTAGTCGAGAGGAACCTCTAAATTATAGACCCGTATCATTAACAAGCGTGGTAGTCAAAACACTAGAAACAATAGTTAAAGCCAAATGGGTTGAACACCTAGAGAGTAATGACATAATAACGGACAGAGAGTATGGTTTATAAACAGGAAGATCTTGTGTAACAAATCTACTTAGCTTTTATGATTGAGCCACAGAGATACTACAGGAAAGAGGTGCTTGGGTTGACTGTGTCTATGTGGACCTAAAAAGGCTTTTGATAGAGTCCCACACAAGAGTCTGTTCTGGAAACTGAAACATGCCGGAGAGGTGACAGGGAGACTTCTGACATGGATGAGAAACATTCTAACTGACAGACAGATGAGGGCAGTAATCACAAACAATGTATCTGACTGGAGGAGTGTTACTAGCGGAGTACCACAGGGTTCAGTTTTTGCACTAGTAATGTTCTTCGTCTACATAGACCATCTACCAGAAGAAATACAGAATTATTTGAACATGTTTGTGGATGATGCTAAGATACTGGGGAAGATAGGAGACGCAGACGATTGTACTGCCCTTCAAATTGATCTAGATAAAATAGTGCTTGGAGCGTCAAGTGGCAAATGGAATTCAATGTGAATAAATGCCGTGTTATGGAATGTGGATTCGGAGAAAATGGACCACACACAACTTACAAATTATGATGAATGGAATTGCAGAACTCTAATCAAGAACGAGACCTAGGGATTCTTTTGGATAGTAAGCTGTCGCTAGAGGAACACATAAAGAACATTATGAGAGGAGCATATGCGTCGCTTTTCAACTTCAGACTTTCATTTAGAAAGTCTGAAGTCTATATGAAGTCAGTATGAAGTAAATGAAGTATAATCACCATTATATCGATATACCATTATAGACCATTCCCATCAAAAACAAGAGTTACGAGGAGAGACTACAGAAATTAAACATGCCCAAACTATATGGTAGAAGAAAAAGAGGTGATATGATCACCACATACAAAATTCTAACAGGAATCGATCTAATTGATAAGGAGGAATTCCTTAAACCAGCAACATCACGAACAAGAGGACACAGATTCCAGTTAAAGAAACAAAGGGACTGAAAAAAACATTACAAGTTTTCTTTTGCAAACAGAGTGAGAGACGGTTGAGACCAAGTAAGTGAGAAGGTGGTGGGGGCCAAAACCGTCAGTAGTTTCAAAGTGTTATATGACAAAGAGTACTGGGAAGACGGGACCCCATGAGCATAGCTCTCATCCTGTAACTGCACTCAGGTAATTACAATTAGGTAATTACACACACATGCATACATACACACACAATATACACATTCTCCATACACATTTTCAAATGTAGATATCAACCTGTTCTCATAAAAATCCCGTCGCTTTTGGCCGTTTACCCGTATGGCCGAAAGTGGACGTAATTTGAAAATTAAAAAAAAATGAAAATAAATTTGGGATTTTTTTTCAAGAACAGTAAGTTAATGATCCTCTGGTAGGTTAGGTGTGCAGGAAATTCTCATAAAGGTTAAAATTGTATGAAATATGTTAATTGAAAGTTTCCCTCTCCTAATCTTTCTGAGTAGGCCGGAGGACTCAAACAGAAAACGGGACGGTACGTCACTTTTGTGAGTCGATTTCATTTCAAATTACGTCCACTTTTGGCCATAGCGGCGCATACGAGCGAAAAGTGACGTTACTTTTAAGAGGGACGGGTTGCACAATGACGTGGCTTGAAGATATCAGAACTGAACCACACACCAGAACATGAGGAGACGACGACGTTTTGGTCCGTCCTGGACCATCATCAAGTCGATTGTGATATCAAAACAATCGTCTTGATAATGGTCCATGATGGACCGAAACGTCGTCGTCGTCTCCTGATCTTCTAGTGTGTGGTTTAGTACTCATAAATATGATAGAGTCTAATAGGTTCAAGAATCTGTACACCGGTGGATTGACAACTGAGAGGCGGGACCAAAGAGCCGAAACTCAACCCCCACAAGCACAACTAAGGGAGTACACACACACACACACACACACACACACACACACACACACCCACACACACACACACACACACACACACACACACACACACACACCAAGAAACCAATTACACCAACGACATATATTACCTTACACAGCTCCATCTCCCCCACCCACCCCCCCCTCAAGCTTCACCTTCTCTCCCCCCTGTGTACACCTTCCCTCCCCCCGTGTACACCTTCCCTCCCCCGTACACCTTCCCTCCCCCACATATTATCTCTCCTCACGTTCCCCTTGCCTACCCCTCCCTACCTCACCTTCCCTACCCCTCCCTACCTCCCCAGGAGGGCCAACTGCTCCTTGCTCATCAACAGAGAATTAGTTAGCTGTAATCACCTTAGGCCGAGGATAATTGTCAAGATCTGGCACTGAATGTCTGATGGAGGCCGACTGTTGCGTTGGCTCCCCTCTATTGTGGTGTGGCTTCCCCTTTGTTGTGGTGGGGCTTCCCCCCTCTGTTGTGGTGTGGCTTCCCCCCTCTATTGTGGTGTGGCTTCCCCCTCTATTGTGGTGTGGCTTCCCCTCTGTTGTGGTGGGGCTTCCCCTCTGTTGTGGTGTGGCTCCCCCTCTGTTGTGGTGGGGCATCCCCTCTGTTGTGGTGGGGCTCCCCCTCTATTGTGGTGTGGCTTCCCCTCTGTTGTGGTGGGGCTTCCCCCTCTGTTGTGGTGTGGCTTCCCCTCAGTTGTGATGGGGCTTCCCCTCTGTTGTGGTGTGGCTTCCCCTCTATTTGTGGTGTGGCTTTCCCTCTGTTGTGGTGGGGCTTCCCCCTCTGTTGTGGTGGGGCTTCCCCTCTGTTGTGGTGGGGCTTCCCCCCTCTGTTGTGGTGGGGCTTCGCCCCTCTGTTGTGGTGGGGCTTCCCCCTCTGCTGTGGTGGGGCTTCCCCCTCTGTTGTGGTGGGGCTTCCCCCTCTGTTTGAGGGGGAAGAATTTGAGATTCTGTGACAAATTCTCGCTCAATCAACAGATTACAGAACCAACTAGGAACGAAAACACACTAGACTTGTTATTCACAAACAATGATGAACTAATCAGAGACATAACAATCTCAGATACTTCATACTCAGACCATAAGCTCATTGAAGTGCGAACTAGCATAAATAAATAACGGTAGTAGATCTAAGAGACCCAACAAGCGAGAAGGAATATTCAATCAATTCAATTTCAACAATAAGAGGATTGACTGGGAAAAAATAAATGTAGACCTTTCAACCATTCAATGGAGACGGTCTTAAGCGACAAAACTCCCACACAGGGAATAGCTCAACTGACACCGAAGCTTACAAGGTCTGCTTGAAGCACGTGCCGGTGAGAAGGGCAGAAAGAGGAACACTCTAGAAAGAGAACGCAGACGATTGTACAGGAGAAGGAAAAAATTACGGAAATGCTTCGGCAGACACAACTATCACAAGCAAGAAAATAAGCCTAAGCAGGGAGATCGAAGAAATCGAACAAACGTTGAAGCGATCATATGAGTCTGAGGAATGGAATTGGAACAGAGAGCTATACAAGAGATAAGGAAAAATCCGAAATATTTTTTCACATACGCTAAATCAAAATCCAAAACCTCGACCAGTATTGGACCGTTAATTACAAATGAAGGTACGTACACAGAGGACAACAAAGAGATTAGTGAAATTCTAAGAAGCCAGTATGAGGCTATGTTTAGCACACCAATTAACAACATGAAAGTTGATGACCCAGACAGCTTCTTTATGAATGACATTCAAGCTGCAGATAATATACGGATATTACCACAAACTCGGAAGACTTTGAAAGAGAAATTGACAATACCCATGCACTCAGCCCCTGGGCCTGACTCATGGAATTCAATATTCATAAAGAAATGTAAAGTACCAGTAGCGAGAGCACTCAGCGTAATATGGAGAAAGAGCCTGGATACAGGGGAGATACCAGCAGCACTTAAATCTGCAGATATAGCTCCGTTGCACAAGGGGGGGAGTAAAGCCTTGGCAAAAAATTATAGGCCAGTTGCACTAACATCACACATAATAAAAGTGTTTGAAAGAGTGATTAGGAATCAAATTTCTAGTTTTATGGAAAACAATGAATTGCACAATCCAGGACAACATGGATTTAGAGCGGGAAGATCCTGTCTGTCACAGTTACTCAACCACTATGACAAAATCACAGAAGCCCTAGAAGAAAAGCAAAATGCAGATGTTGTATACACAGACTTTGCAAAGGCTTTCGACAAATGTGACCATGGGGTGATAGCTCACAAAATGAGGTCAATGGGAATAACTGGAAAAGTAGGACGCTGGATACTCAATTTCCTGTCGAACAGAACACCAAGAGTAACAGTCAATCAGATAAAATCGAGTCCAAGCGATGTTAAAAGCTCTGTACCTCAAGGTACAGTCCTTGCACCGCTACTGTTCCTTATTCTCATATCTGATATAGACAAAAATACACGTCACAGCTTCGTGTCATCCTTCGCAGATGACACAAAAATCAGCATGAAAATTACCTCTGCTGAAGACATTGAAAAACTACAAACAGATGTCAACAAGTTTTCGATTGGGCAGCAGAAAATAATATGATGTTTAACAGTGATAAATTTCAGGTACTCAGGTACGGCAAAAATGAGGATCTGAAACATAATACAGGGTACAAAACACAATCAAATCTTCCCATAGTAGAAAAACAGCATGTCAAGGATTTGGGAATAATGATGTCCGACGATCTAACGTTTAGGGAGCATAACCAAGCAAATATCGCATCAGCCAGAAAATGATCGGATGGATTACGAGAACTTTCAAATCCAGGGATCCCATCACAATGGTTGTACTCTTCAAGTCACTTGTGTTGTCCCGTCTCGAATACTGCTCAGTACTCACTTCCCCCTTCAGAGCAGAGAGATTGCTGAAATAGAGGGAATACAGAGAACATATACGGCACGCATAGACGAGATAAAACCCCTAAATTATTGGGATCGTCTCAAAGCTCTCCAAATGTACTCTCTAGAAAGGAGACGAGAGAGATACCAATAATATACACGTGAAAATACTGGAGGGCCAGGTCCCAAATCTACACAGTAAAATAACAACGTACTGGAGTGAACGATATGGAAGAAAATGCAAGATTGAACCAGTGAAGAGCAGAGGTGCCATAGGCACAATCTAGAACACTGTATAAACATCAGAGGTCCGCGGTTGTTCAACGTCCTCCCAGCGACTATAAGAAATATTGCCGGAACAACCGTGGACATCTTCAAGAGAAAACTGACTGTTTCCTAAGAGAAGTCCCGGATCAGCCGGCTGTGGTGGGTATGTGGCTCTGCGGGCCGCTCCAAGCAACAGCCTGGTGGATCAAACTCTCACAAGTCGAGCCTGGCCTCGGGCCGGGCTTGGGAGTAGAAGAACTCCCAGAACCCCATCAACCAGTATCAACCAGGTATCTGTTTGGTGGGCTTCCCTCTGTTGTGGTGGGGCTTCCCCCTCNATTCATCTGTGCTATAAACATCATTCCACATATGAATGTAGAAGTTAATTTGGTATCTGACAGCTTCACATACCTCACACACGGACCAGTAGATCACGAGAGACAAGAATCCGGAGCTGCAGTTAAAGCAGGCAATTCTGTAGTCAGTTGGTGACTCTCAATCGGATGCTCCACTTTACAGGGATGTTAGCCCTTCGAAAAGGCTTGGGAACACGCTCTTGCTGAACACGGGCAACAAGTTATCAGCACTACAGATTCGAGAACTGCCAATGGAAACCTTGCCACAAGAACACCACTGATGTCGCAACATCTCTTTGACCACAATAGCATTAATGAAAACACTCAAATGTCCAGGTCGTGGCTCACTGTTTATCTGTACCGAGACATGTGGGACTTCCATTACAGATGAAAGTTCAGAACTTGCAACTAAGAGGAGGACTGTGGATAGTTACATACTACAGAGTCTGCAACAAATAAAATATTTAGAGATAGAGTACTGCAGAAGATGTTCAGTGACCTCCCCCCATTAACCCAGCAGTTGCAACAACAGGACCTCCGGGCTGCAACAAGAATTCAACCAACTACGAATCTGTAATGCAAGACAGCGGTTGAAGAACAGAAGTGCACTTACACTGCATTAAGCTTGAATGTACAAACATTAAAATACATTAAGCTTGAGTGTATTTTTCCATGTACAAGAGAAAAGAGGCTTTCAGGTTCCATAAGAAGAGAGTAAGTGTCAGCATTATAGAGATATACCAAAGAAGCTCCTGGAACACTAACAAAGTGCAGAGTTACAGACCAAATAATATTTGCAATGAGATTTAACGCAGCCGAAGAAGTTGTTAAACCACATTAGACATAATCTTACTGAAGCCAACATAAGAGTTATAAATATTCATCACAAATATCACTGAAACCCCTCCCCCCTACAAAGTATCATCACTATGACAGAATATACCATCACCGCCACATGTCACCACATAGTACCATCAACACCAAAGAACCACTGCCATAAGAGTACTATCACCACCACAGGGAATACCATCACCACCACAGAGTATCATCACCACTACAGAGTATACCATCACCACCACAGAGTATCATCACCACTACAGAGTATACTATCACCACCAAATAGTTCCATGACAACCAAAAAGTATATATCATCACCACCATAGAGGATACCACCAACATCACAGAGTACCATCGCCACAAATAGAACACCATCACCACCATAGAACACCATCCGCACTACAGAACACCATCACCACCATAGAACACCATCACCACCATAGAACACCATCCGCCCTACAGAACACCATCCGCACTACAGAACACCATCACCACCATAGAACACCATCCGCACTACAGAACACCATCACCACCATAGAACACCATCCGCCCTACAGAACACCATCCGCACTACAGAACACCATCACCACCATAGAACACCATCCGCCCTACAGAATACCATCACCACTACAGAACACCATCACCACCTGTTATAATCCCAGGTAGCCTGGAGAAACGAGTCTACCTGATGAGAGTTATTCCGCTTACCTGACCAGAAATTAAGAAGTCAGTTGGAGAAATATATACAATGAACGTTAGCGAGTAATTTAATAATACAGACCAGAGAATGAGCATCTAGTCAACGTCAGTGGAGATAGAATGTCGAGAGTTTGTGACGTTATGTGACGCTAGCGAGCAACGTAACTCCACTTGACTTGCCGCAGTCGTCAGAAGTGGACGTGCGTTTCAGTGTCTTGGGAATATTGAAGATATTCAATATCCACGCTATAGAGTGGAACTCTATAGCGTGGTATCCTCAGGTGGAGGAAGATAAGCAGGTGCCTTTGTGTAGAGCCTGACAGGCGACTGTGTGAGCTCAAGTCAGGAGCAGAAGAACTGTGAGGCAGACATTAAGTGACTTTGTTGGACGTCTTAGAGGACGCCATTTTTGAGAGTGCCGGAGTTGAGCGCCATAACATTACACATTCATCACCACCACAGAACACCATCACTACAATAAAACACCATCACCACCACAGAACACCATCACCATAGGTCACCGTAAAACAATAAGAACCTAAGGTTATCTACAACTGATACTCTATCACAATAATCCAGCTTATCACAGCTCTTCGAAATCATTAACAGGCATTACACTGCACACCTTCGGGACTAGCTGACACCAGGCTCTATCCTGGCGCAGTGATACACTAGCCCTCTAGCATGCTTTAAACACAAGTACAGGTTGATGGTGTCACACATTAATAATTAGTGGATGAGGAATCAATATCATATCGAAGCACAATGAGACCTTAACTCCATAACTACCTTCTGAAGACGTTTGACAGGGATGTCAGTCACCAGGTTAATCTATATGCAAAAATAACATTATTCGCAGAGTAGGTTATTGTCCACACACATGCTCGAGATGCCCCCGCAGTCTCTTGATGACGTGTCGCCTAAAATTAGAAGGTCTGGTGATCACTGACACCGCGAAACGTGGTTGCATCTGAGGGGCGCCGTCACCACCTTCAGCCATAGCCACTGCTCTTTGATGTCCTCCCACGTTCGAATCCTCCGCCGCCACTTGAAGCCGCTAAGCTCGTATAGCACGCCTTGATCCTAGCTGCGGGCGGTCCGTTTCATCAGCTTTGGGGAAGCACATCTGTCCTGGGATTCCTTGAGAGGTTAGACGCTTCCGCGAGGTTCCCTGCATGAGGCTTCACGATGCTCGGAGACTTCTTGGGCTTCACTACACCACTTGCATTGTCAGGCACCGTTTGTGTGGTGTTTCCCTTGTGTGTGGTGATGGTGTTCTGTGGTGATGGAAATGGTGATCAGTGGTGATGATGGTGTTCTGTGGTGGTGGAGATGGTGATCTGTGGTGGTGGTGGTGTTCTGTGGTGGTGATGGTGTTCTGTGGTGGTGATGGTGTTCTGTGGTGGTGGAGATGGTGATCTGTGGTGGTGATGGTGTTCTGTGGTAGTGATGGTGTTCTGCGGTTGTGATGGTGTTCTGTGGTGGTGGAGGTGGTGATCTGTGGTGGTGATGGGGTTCTGTGGTGGTGATGGTGTTCTGTGGTGGCGATGGGGTTCTGTGGTGGTGGTGATGGTGTTCTGTGGTGGTGATGGGGTTCTGTGGTGGTGGTGATGGTGTTCTGTGGTGGTGATGGTGTTCTGTGGTGGTGATGGTGTTCTGCGGTGGTGATGGTGTTCTGTGGTGGCGATGGTGTTCTGCGGTTGTGATGGTGTTCTGTGGTGGTGGAGGTGGTGATCTGTGGTGGTGATGGGGTTCTGTGGTGGTGATGGTGTTCTGTGGTGGCGATGGGGTTCTGTGGTGGTGGTGATGGTGTTCTGTGGTGGTGATGGGGTTCTGTGGTGGTGGTGATGGTGTTCTGTGGTGGTGATGGGGTTCTGTGTTGGTGGTGTTCTGTGATGGGGATGGAGTTCGCGGGTGCGGATGGTATTCTGTAGTGGTTATGATGTTGTATGGTTGTGATGGTGTTCTGTTGTGGTGGAGTTTGACGGAGCATGAGGTCATGATATTAATTAAAATGGATACATTTTAGTTAATTATTTTGCTTAATATCATGACCTCAAGCTCCACAGCATCACTGGAAACCATAGCCTGGCCAAAGTCTCAATAAACGTCTAGAGTTACGTAAAAAAGGCTAGCATAAAATACCCCCGTTTCCCGGGACATATAAAACAGGTCATAAGAATAAGAACCTAAAGTTCTCTACAACTGATACTCTATCACAATAATCCAGCTTATCACAGCTCTTCGAAATCATCAGCAGGCATTGCACTGCACGCCCTCGGGACAAGCTGACACCAGGTTCTATCCTGGCGCAGTGATACACTAACCCTCTAGCATGCTGTAAACTTAAGTGGAGGATAGTGGTGTCACACATTAATAATTAGTGGATGAGGAATCAATATCATATCAAAGCACAATAGCAATCACTCCAGGTCCTCAAGTGCCTACTTCAACATGTATACATAAAACCACCTCCCATAACTAATGTTCATCGGTAGTCTGATCCAATACAGGTACAACAGCCTAATTATATATATACTAGAGCCAATAAACACACAAAAGGCCACTCAAATCAAGAGCTGGACGTCACAACGTCCGCCCATCTGAGAAATCCAGGCGGTAGTACTGTATTTGTCTTGTCATCTTATACTGTATTTGAGATCTTCTGGTTCCAACTCCTAGTCTCATAACTTGGCATTTGTTAGGGGTTAAAATCTAGTAGCTATTTCTCAGTCTATATGTAGAGGTTATCGTGTTAATATCGTGTATTGAATTCCTCCTCAGGACTGATCCGCCTCTTTAGCTTAGCATCGTCAGCAAAGATGGATAACAATGTGATTACTTCCTATGATGGTTTACATATCAGGAACAGTATGGGCCCTAGTACCGCCCCTTGACGTATTGTGCGTGTGGTACTCACATAGTTGTACTCACATAGTTGTACTCACACGCACAGTTAAGTACAACTGTGCGTGTGAGTTATGCTTGCGGGGGGTTGAGCTTTGCTCTTTCGGCCGCCTGTCAACTGTAATCAATCAAACATTTACTAACTACTAACTAATTTTCCCTCCCCCCCCCACACAACACACAGACACAACTCTAGGAAGCAGCCCGTAACATCTTTCTAACTCCAGGTACCTATTTACTGCTAGGTAACAGGAGCATCAGTGTGAAAGAAACTCTGCCCATTTTTGTTTCTGCCATCACCGGGGATCGACCCTGGACCCTAGGATCACGAGTCCAGAGCGCTATCCACTTAGCTATCAGGTCCCCATTGTGTGTGTGTGTGTGCGTGTGTGCGTGCGTGTGTCAATGTTTTCATTGCTCTTTGTGGTTTAAAATGAAAATAGTTGAATTTGGAGACATTTAGACATTAACTTTACCTCAATATTTATTAAGATAACACAAATATGTCTTTAGCAATTGCACTATGAAGTTTTTGCCAAAAGCAGTGGGGTTCGGTGTCATGGGTTCGTATCCAGGCCGGGGAGGATTTTCTGGGCGCAAATCCTTAACTGTAGCCTCTATTTAACTCAACAGTAAAATGGGTACTTGGTTGTAACAACGATTCTTCGCGGCAGGGGATCGTATTCCAGGGACCTGCCCGAAACGCTACGCGTACTAGTGGCTGTACAAGAATGTAACAACTTGTATATATCTCAAAAACAAAAAACAACAGGTGCGCAGTGCAGGGGTTAAGCAAGTCCCGCTGCACCTGGGTATATAAGTGACAGGTTGAACAATCCCCGCGTGTTTTCATCCATATAGGCGGGATGTAGTCCATGCTGCAATGGCAATATGTTCACTCCCAGGATGGGTGACGATGCTCAAGAAACACGGTGGCCATACACCCTATTGTGACCTGATCGGTCGCTGCCAGGGCAGGCAACTGGCTCAGAGGACGGACTCCTCCAGCCACACTGCCCACCTCTTCCACACACGTCCACTTATTCACTTCAGTACCAGAGAGTGAATAAGTGCAAGTGAATTAACTACACAGAATAAGTGAATTAACTACACTTTGATAAAGCCACATCAAATTACTCATAGAATGAATTGCTCTCTCTTCCAAATTAACTCACGAAGGACCAAGCGAAGAACAGCTATGTATCTTGACAAGGCATTTACTCTACGCCCCCCCTCCCCCACAAAAAAAACCCACACACAACTTAACTACACACACACACCCCACACACAACACACACACACACACACACACACACACACTGATAATCCAGAAGTGGGACTGGATAATCCCTAATCCCCACTACACTCCACAAACAAACGTGGCCTCAACCAACCACATTTCACTACAATCCACCAGTGGACGTCCTCACTCCCCCAACCCCAGCCAAGAGTTACACGCAACTGTAAACTAAGACAACACCCAACATTAAGTGCTCAACATGCAACCAGTAACACAGGTCAGTGAAGGGTTTACTGAGAGAGAATGATAGTTTACATAACTCTACCTTAGAAATGAGAAATAACTTTAGGAGGGAAGGGTGGAATTTTCAAGGGAAAGCGCCAAGAC
>WNGS01165523.1:8348058-8362931 GCA_020271785.1 Procambarus virginalis
ATATATATATATATATATATATATATATATATATATATATATAATATATATATATTGGTGTATACTGGCAGCAGGTTTTCTTTTAAACATGTCTCATTAAATATGACCGCATATTCTGTATTTACTATCTTCTGATTTAGGGCTTCTATTCCTCTTAACTATTTCTTAGCATCAGGGCTTAGCTGAAATAGGAGTTCTCCAAAAACTCATTTTCGTAATTTCCGGGTGAAGAAAAGAGGTGAATTACTATAGAATGTATTACACTTATTTATACAATATGCACGACGTTTCGAACCTCCATGGTTCATTCTCAAGTGAAACAAATTTACAATTGTGGTTGATTTTATACCCGCACTGGGTCACGTGAGGGACACAAATGCGAACAAGCTTGAATGGTCCCCAGGACTATATGCAACTGAAACTCACACCCCAGAAGTAACTCGAACCCATACTGCCAGGAGCAACGCAAATGGTATGTACAGGGGCGCCTTAATCCGCTTGACCATCATGAACAGACACAAGGAAGTGATAGCCGAAGCTATTTGAACCACTTCCCCGCCGGGGTGTGAGTTTTCAGTCGCATATAGTCCTGGAGACCCTTCAGGCTTGTCGCATTTGTGTTCCTCACGTGTGCCCCAAAGAATGAGGTGATTTGATAAATGCTATGCCCAAGATTACCATCCGAGTGCCGGCGGAGAAGTGGTTCAAATAGCTTCGGCTATCAATTTCTTACGGCCAGTCGTGATAGTCAAGCGGATTAAGGCGTCCTGTAGATACCAGTTGCGTTGCTCCTGGCAGTATGGGTTCGAGTCACTTCTTGGGTGTGAGTTTTCAGTCACATATATATATATATATATATATATATATATATATATATAATATTGTACCTAGTAGCCAGAACGTCGTACTTGGCCTATTATGCAAGGCCCGATTGCCCTAATAAGCCAAGTTTTCCTGAATTTATAAAAAAAAAAATTTTTCCATTTTTTTTTTTATGAAATGATAAACCTATCCTTTTCATTATGTATTAGTTAATTTGTTTGAGTTAAAACTAACATAGATATATGACCGAACCCAACCAAACCCTACCTAACCTAACCTATCTTACCTAAACTATCACAACTAATTCAATAAATTATGGTCTTAATATAAATAATAATAATAATTCAAATAAACTATTTGGAAAAAATATTGAAATACAGAAAATCACTCGGCCTATTTGGCAATCGGGCCTTGCACAGTAGGCCGAGAAGGGCGTATATATATATATATAATATATATATATAATATATCATATATATATATATATATATATATATTTAAATATATATATATATATATATATATATATATATATATATATATAATATATATATATTATATATATATATAGTATATATAATATATTTAAGTATATTCTGGTAGCCGTCTTTCTTGTAAACATATGCTGCTGAATATGACCTGTAAGGGTAAGATTAATAATTCTAACACCGAATCTTCTCAATATGTCTTACGTTCTTCACTGTCGAGGGTAATTGATAAATTAACTCTCCAAAATTCATTCTTTGTTCCTGGTTTGACGCCTGAACGCGTTTCGTAATGCTTATTACATTTTTCAAAGACTTAGTTTGCACATAAAATACATTCATACTTATACTCGTTCGGGTGAGGTGATATGGCACAAATGTTTTGCGTGAGGTTATCTTGAGTTTATCTTGAGATGACTTTCGGGGCTTTTAGTGTCCCCGCGGCCCGGTCCTCGACCCAGGCCTCCACCCCCAGGAAGCAGCCCGTGACAGCTGACTAACACCCAAGTAGTACCTATTTTACTGCTAGGTAACGGGGGCATAGGGTGAAAGAAACTCTTCCCATTGTATCTCTCCGGCACCCGGGATCGAAACCGGGACCACAGGATCACAAGTCCAGCGTGCTGTCCGCTCGGCCGACCGACTCCCCCTTGTCACCGGTGAGGTGACAAAGCTATGACAGAACACGAAACAGTGAATATGAGAACATAAGAATGGAAGTAACTGCAGAAGGCCTATTGGCCCAAACTTTCTCTTGCTGCTTCCATGTTGGTTCGGGGTCTTGAAGTGGGTAGAAATTAGTTGTGCAATTTAATTGGTTGCTTGATTGCTGTTGTTGACTTTTTGATGAGTGTGCCTCGTTAGATGTCGAGTCTCCTGCTATCGCTTATATATGATTTCTTAGTGTTGCTTCTTACAGATCTCTTCTGGTGTATGGTCTGGTGCGGTCCACAACCAGACAGTTGCGAGTTAGTCGGTGTGGTGTAACGTTTTTCATTACATAAAACCGGAGGTTTGGCGGATGCATACCTTGAGGATACCTTGGATGGTGGCTTCTGGGCTTAGCGGTCCCCGCGACCCGCGTCATCAACCAGGCCTCCTGGGTGCTGGGGCTGATCAACCAGGCTGTTGGACGCGGCTGCTGACAGCCTGACGTATGAGTCCACAGCCTGGTTGATCAGGTATCCTTTGGACCGGTGCTTGTCCAGTTCTCTCTTGAACACTACAGTGACCAGAGGTTTCGACCAGTTATGCCCCTTATGTGTAGCGGGAGGCGTGTTGACCGCCTCGGGCCCCTGATGTTGATTAGACGTTCTCTCTCAGATTACTGCTGGATTCACTTTTGGTTTGCGTTTATGAATACTTGGCTTAGCGTGTTGATTTCCTAGCTCTCGGTGGTTTCACATGTATTGTCTTAGTGTTAAGATTGACATCACACTGTTAATAACAAGTGATTTCTTCCTGGAACCTTCGTTTCAGTCCTTGTGTCGCTCCCTTTAAAGAATGCACACGGAAAGATATTTATGCAGGAGTACACCAGCCCTTGCTTATTCATGTCTGTTCTCCTCGGTGGGAGGGGACTCCCTAACTCCACGCTTGAAGCATTAGTATGATAAACAAGTCGATTGATGAAACAGAACAGAGTACAACATAGGAGACATGGTCAGTACACATTCCAGGAAGAACCTTTCGCGTTTCCCCATAGTTTAGGATTAAGTAACCACCACTAGCATGTACCACTACACCACGACACCCACACGCACCACCACATCACCATCCACCACGCAACCACCACCATCACGCACCCACCACGCATCCACCACCACGCAGCACCACACCACCACGCATCACCCACCACCAGCCACCCCCCACCACGCCACCACCATCACTACCACCACCACCACCACGCATCACCACCACCACGCACCACCACCACCCCGACCACGCACCACCACCACCACCACACCACTCACCACCACGCAATCACCACACCACCACGCAACACCACCAACCGCTCAGCAGCGGCAGTTGTGACAGTGCGCCAAAACTTTGAGGAGGAAGTTAACGACGCCAGAAATGTCCGTTGAGCACGTCCAAGAAGTTCAGGTCCGAAGAAGTGGTGGTGATATCACCCTGACGACCTGACCCCCTGGTGGTTGCAGTTTTTCTTCTGAGAGGCCCCTGAGGATCCTGCATTGGTGCCGAGAACAGACTCGCTAGTATCCCCTGATGAGAGAGAGCAGAGTAGGACGAGAGAGGAGAGAGAGAGAGAGAGAGAGAGGACGAAGACGAGAGACAAAGTAGAGGGTTATAAAAGCTGTTCACTAATATTGAGACATTAGACTTTGCGTTAAGGCATCCGAAAGGAAATTGAGATATCTTGGATGATGCTGTGACAGTCGATGTGATGTAGAGCCCTTTATAGGAAGAAAACGGTAAAAAGTTGCCACATGTCAAGAACAACGCTCAGTTCTGTATCGCTCTTCTTTCCTTCCTTCCATCCCCTCTCTTTCCTTCTCTCCCATTCTTCCCCCTCTCTCCTCTCACCTGGAATGGACCTGGCTCGTGGCGGGGGAACGCCTGGGCAATGAGGACGGTACTAGCTGTATTTATAAATTGTGTTTTTCCTCCCATTGTCAAAGTATGATTATAATTTTTCTGATAATTTTACCGAGATCGGCACACACTGTTTTCAAATACCAAATTCTTTACACATTTAGGGAAACGGGAGCTGATGCCACTACCAAAATTGTCGTGGGGTTTAGCATGTGAGCATGGCACTTTGTTCCCTCTTGTTGCAACCAGATCCGACCATGCTAGGAACGTACCCCACAGAAACCAGGGTGCAAGACTATCTCCAACCATCTGGCCTCCTACCTCGAAAAGACAGATACACGCATACAAATATTCTAATTTATATATATATATATATAATATATATATATATATATAGTTATATATATATATATATATATTTGTTAATATAACCTACACATATACAGAGAGAAAGATATTTAAAAACTAAACATATAAAAACTAGTAATGCGTCGTAAATTTGAATAAACACTACAGTTTTCCGTGTGTGCGAACCACCATTACAAACACGCTAAAACAAGCAATTATGCACACGCTCTGCAGCACCCCCAAGCATTCCACGGGAAGCAATGCTGAACATCCTGACATGGATGGGGCCGTAAATCACTTAGTCTAAATCAGATCTCGTGAACCGAGGCGAAATATAATTTGAGTATATCCCACCTAACCCATTTTCAATCCGATGAGCTGATTTTCTGGCCCCCCTAAAAAAATAGAAAATAAAAATTACCGTAAACTGTATGCCACGAATTCGTAAACTGGAAAGTCTACAGGCGAACACACCGATGTGATACGATTACCGGTATCCATAAATGCCCACGCCGATATTGGAGCATTCGTTCAAACCTGACCAATCCGGACAGGGGGGTTATGTAGGGGATGAGGTGCGGAAGGTTGGATGGATTGATGGTCGTTGATGGGAAGGTCGGCAACCCTCAACTCATTAATAAACTCATTGTTTATTAATGAGTTAAGGGTTGGGGAAGGCAGCGGCCCAAAGAGGAATGCTGAGAACGAACCAAGCACCGTGACTGCGAATCAGCCAGTCATTGACCTACTGACCAATGGTGTCACATAGTAACTGTCATGGGGATTAGAGGAGGATGTGTTGGGGGGGGGGGGTGGAAGGAATTGAGAGTGGGCAGAGGTTTGGAGGACAGATACAACTCCGCTTCACTATCCTTTGGGGTTGCATTTTATTATCTATCCCAATAATTTGTATCTAATATTTTTTTTTATTATTTCAATAAGCTGGAAGTTGGTGAGAGAGGGAGAGGATGATGTATAGAAGGCTATAACAATTATACAAATAAGGATGGAGTAAGGAAGGAAAAAGTGTTGTATAAGAAGGGTATTTAAGAATACTAAGAATACTGCTGACGCTCACTAACACGTAACATAGGAAGCAAAATGTCTTCACACACCGTATCTACTCTTAATTAAAGCTTAACCAAGGTAATTAATTGCTTTAATGATCCCACAAAGTTTGGCAGTGCTCAACCAATTCTATGCACTAATGATTACCGATAATTTAGTGTAAATTTATCCATTTTCAAGCAGTATGTTGCAATTAGGAAATGCAAAATCAATTCTGACCACTGGAATCACGAGCAGGTGTGGAGTAGAACGATAAATATTAGGAGAAACGATAATATTAGATTAAGATGGGATATAGGGAAGAGAGATATGAAGTAGAATATGCGATTGAGAGGGGATAAAGGTAGGATATGTAGGAAGGGTATGAGATGATATTAGGATATAATGAGGAGAGGAATTACAGTAGGATATTAGGTGTAGAAAGAGGATAAAGTTGGATATAACGAGAGGTAAAATATATGAAAGATAAATTAGGTTGAAAGAGAATAAAGGTAGGATAAAGGGAGAAGAAGGAATAAGAATAGGATAAATAGGGAGTAGAGTGGATAATTATAGGATAGAGTGAAGAGAGAGAACTCAAAGCGGCATATTTGGGTAGTCAGTTTCCAACCCGTGTCCCCTTGTGCGAGAACCACCCGTATTAAATAATGTCTTTCTTGTCAACTTTGTAAATACCTCTTGAAATTTTTGAAATTGTTAATCTATAACACTATTTTCCAGCCACGTAAGGTACCAAATACGTTGCTTTCATCCTAACTCATACCTTGCAGTTCTGGAACTCAGTTGGTGGCATACCTTAGAATCTTCTCTAATTTAGTCTTGTGCTTGACTTGGTATGGACTTCATGCTTAGAGCCGCATACTTCGGGAATGGTCTGACATATGTTGCATACAAGCTTCTAAATTATTCCTTAAACAAATTTCTAAAGGCAGTTCTGTTGTTAGCCAGTCTTACACGAACCTGTGTGCGAGAGAGAGAGAGAGAGAGAAGAGAGAGAGAGAGAGAGAGAGAGAGAGAGAGAGAGAGAGAAGACATATAAACTGAGATACAAAAAGGGAAAAAGAACCCACAAAAAAAAAGGAATATGCAAGGTGGGGTGGAAGGGGAGGGTAGGGTTCTCCCACTCGTTCCACGAATTTAAGAGACGACAATGGAAATTGGACACGACAAAACCACCAATCACGCCGACACAGCATTGCCAGATCCGGTGAGATAAATTTGCCAGTGGCGGCATTCGCAGTTTCACTGATGCCTCGGCCGCCCCTAAATGGCGCAGTCGAGCTAAATTAGTTATTTGTAAAATATGGCACCCGCTTAAAAAGTTGTGTGGCGGGAGGAGAGAGCTGGCCTATTACGTATCTGAAATGGAATTATATATATATATATATATATATATATATATATAATATATATATATATATATATATATATATATATATTTAAACATGGCAGCATTATTACAATTGTTAATTTTTATGTGGATATTTTCCCATCTTTCAATTATTTCGACGTTCCGTCAACAACGTGACATTTACAGGAATATATAGATATGTCACAGAGAACACGAGCATAATTAAATTACCTGATTGAATAGCCGGTAAAAAAAAATTACCTGCTTCTTGTTCTTTAAGATTCAGCTACCGTGAACAAAAATTTGCAAGTAGCACGGGCTATGGTAAGCCCGTAGTGTACTTACCAGGCATAGGCGCGAGGCTGTAACTGAAGAAATTGGCGGAAAAAAAATTACTGGGAGAAACGTCCGTACATATAAGTGTGGGGTTCACCGCACCCCATCATATTTAATCAGGGAAATAAATAGTCCTTAACAATAGAGAGCAACGAAGTATAGGGTCGGGTGATTGTTGTCTAACGCCTCGGGTATCTCTGGGCTCAAATAAAATGGTATCAAAACAATTGGATGCTCGATATTAAATTCAAGTGTTAATTGCTAGGACTAGCTCTTGTATGGAGATCCCTTCAAGTATTCGTGGCCTCCTTTGGTCACTGGTGCGTGATGGTGCTCCCCCTTTGCACTGTCCTGGCTGATTCCGGATGGTGATGCTGAAGTTCTTCTTCAGGCAAATGAGAGGTGAGAGACGCCTCAGAGTGTCAGTAGTGTGTCCAATATAGGATATTGTTGACCAGACCACACACTAGAAGGTGAAGGACGACGACGTTTCGGTCCGTCCTGGACCATTCTCAAATAGATTGTCAATCGACGGACCGAAACGTCGTCGTCCCTTCACCTTCTAGTGTGTGGTCTGGTCAACATTCTTCAGCTACGTTATTGTGACTCATCGCCTGCATATAGGATGTGTTTCGGAGTGCACCTTCTTCAGCATTGCACTTGTAACTGAATTATACATTAGGACACTTTATTATATTAGTGGAGGTGGAAGCTTTATTTTATCATAATATGGGAAGCTGTACATGGATTGTTGTAGTAGATGGTAGGACTAACTCAAAAGTTTTCACTTCATCGTCATCAATTCCTGTCAATTATATCCCTTATGGGCTTTTCATCCCACGTATGGACCTTTATAAATGTGTTATTATAATACACGAAAATGTTTTTCCCTTGTGGTCATTATCTTACCCTGGAAGCCGATTATTTACTGTGTATGATGTATGTGTGAATTAAATTCTAGGTTGAGCACTAAGCGATCTACATATGCGCTCGTGCACGATTTTTTTTTTCAACTTTCAGAACATTCCCTTATACCACTCATTCCTTTACCCGCATTAGTTGGTTTGTGATACACGTGTGTGATGAATCTATACCTGAATTACCCTTTACTGGAACATCATGGAAATGGTATTCTGCTTCCCAAACGTTTCTCGAAAGGGGAATCCTAAGTTGAGATTTCTCACAAGCTGGCTACGAAGCCTCTCAATGAGGTTTCGACGTCAACACATACGAATAGGTTGAGTGTAGGTGTGTACTCGCCTTGTTGTGCTCACCTAATTGTGCTAGCGGGGGGGTTGAGCTTCGGCTACTGATCCGTATCTCAATGGGCAATCAACTGGTGTTCAGATTCCTGAGCCTATTGGGCTTTATCATATCTATATTTGAACCATTTGTGTGTTTACTCACCTACTTGTGCTTGCGGGGTTGAGCTTTGGCTCTTTGGTCCCGCCTCCTTCTGCGTGCGTGCGTGCGTGCGTGTGTGTGTGTGTGTGTGTGTGTGTGTGTGTGTGTGTGTGTGTGTGGTGTGTGTGTGTGTGTGTGTGTGTGTGTGCGCGCGCGCGGGTGCAGTAGTGAACATATACTCCTAAATTCTCAAAATGCCACAGCTTCCATAAATACAAATCTGGGAATCTTCACTGATGAATATCATCTATATAGGTTGCTCGTCTCCCTTGTGTTGTGCTCCTGTCATTTGTCCAAGCGGCCAGACAGATAGCCATCGCAGGCCGGGGGGGCCCCATCCTGAAGGAGCCGTGGCCGCATACCTGATGGAGGCGATAACGAAGGGAAGACCAGTGTCCATACAGTCACGGATATAGATATATCTCGTCTCTATTGACCACTACCGTCGCCCTTCTTTCTCTCTACACTTCACCTATCCCATTCTACGCCAACCCATCTATTTTATCCCACCCTATCCCACTCGACATTAACCAGTCTCACTGTCCATCATTCTATCCCAGTGTACATCATCCCATCCCGGTGTACATCACACCATCCCACTCTGTACTTGACCATCACACACTGTACTTCACCATTCCACTCTGTACTTCATCATCCCACTGTACTTGACCATCCCACTCTGTACTTCACCATCCCACTCTGTACTTGACCATCCCACTCTGTACTTGACCATCACACACTGTACTTCAGCATTCCATTCTGTACTTCATCATCCCACTGTACTTGACCATCCCACTCTGTACTTCACCATCCCACTCTGTACTTCACCATCCCACTCTGTACTTCACCATCCCACTCTGTACTTCACCATCCCACTCTGTACTTCACCATCCCACTCTGTACTTCACCATCCCACTCTGCTTCACCATTCCACTCTGTACTTCACCATCCCACTCTGTTCTTCACCATTCCACTCTGTACTTCACCATCCCACTCTGTACTTCACCATTCCACTCTGTATTTCACCATCCCACTCTGTACTTCACCATCTCACTCTGTACTTCACCATCACACTCTGTACTTCACCATCCCACTCTGCACTTCACCATCCCACTCTGTAATTCACCATCCCACTCTGTAATTCACCATCCCACTCTGTACTTCACCATCCCACTCTGTACTTCACCATCCCACTCTACACTTCACCATCCCACTCTACATCCTCCCCATTCTCTCTGCAGGCGGCCAACGTCATCTCGGGTCAGGTCAGCCTGAGTCAATAGGTGCCTCAACTGTACAAATAGGTGCTTCCGTCCACAGCGACGAAAGTGACCCCTTGTGCACCCAAGCCGGTCATCCGCTCCTTAACCTCTTCTGACCTCCTGACTTAACCTGACCTCTCCCTCATCTTACAGGAAGACGGACCATCGAGTCATGGCCCTCGCTTTTGTCATTTCTGAGACGTGGAAGATGACTCCAATTGAGACCTATACGCAGCACCCTATTCCTTCCTTCCTTCTCAGACCATCCACCCGTCCATTTCTGTCATACCTTCTGTCTGGGTGACCTTTCTCTCGCCTCCCGTGTTGCCACTCCCAAACATCTTAGATCTCCTTAGCTACTGTTACAGGAAGGGACGTCTTAGAGGGTCTGTGTAGCAGGGGTCAGATTTGAGGTCAGGTCACATTGCCTCTCACAAGCTGAGCCGTTGGATGCAACCCGTCCTCTTAAAAATAACGTAACTTTTCGCTCGTATGCGCACTATGGCCAAATTTGGACATAATTTGAAATGAAATCGACTCACAAAAGTGACGTACTGTCCCGTTTTCTGTTTGAGTCGTCCAGCCTATTCGGAAAGGTTAGGAGCCGAAACTTTCAATTAACGTTTTTCATAACGTTTTGAAACTTTATGAGAATTTCCTGCCCACCTAACCTATCAGAGGACCCTTAACTTACTGTTGTTGAAAAAAAAAATCCCAATTTTATTTTCATTTTTTTTTTCATTTTCATATTACGTCCACTTTCGGCCATACTGGTAAACGGCCAAAAGCGACGTTATTTTTAAGAGGACAGGTTGATTTAGTACTGTATACTGTCGCGCCTACTGTTGGATTGCCAAGTTGGTCACACTAAGTTTAGAATTTGGAGTTTTTGGCCAAGCTGGATAGTTATAAGGTTCCGTGTTTAGAGGTGTAGTTTCAGCGTGATTGGTTATGGGTGTCCAGTCAAATTTTATTCTAAGTGAGACTGGATAAAGTTTATCATACAACTTTATGCACCAAATAAGACTGGTGAATATGATTTATCTTTATATAATAACTAGTATATTTTCAAGCATATAATTTCTATATATTAATCTTTCAATTTGGTTAATAGACACACACACACACACACACACACACACACACACACACACATATATATATATATATATATATATATATATATATATATATATATATATATATATATATATATATATATATATATATATATATATATATATATATATATATATATATTCATATATATATAATAGAAATTAAATACCAGTTATTGATTCGTCTTTTTTTCAAGTGATGAATAAAATAAAATGTTTTCCCCTGTTGAGTATACAACGGCAGAAGGATAATTAATATATATGAATAATATATGATATTAAAAATGGCGAGATAATTTGGTGGTTTTCCAATCTATTTAGAAAAAAAAAAGATTCTCGATACTTTTTCACTTGAAATTGTGAGAATTATCTGACATAAAAGATCCATAATCCTCTGCATAATTATATGACGGCAGGCCACAAGGTAGACTTTTTTAGACCAAACATACATGTATACGTGTATCAAAACGCACGAACACACACACACACACACACACACACACACACACACACACACACACACACACTGGGGGGCGGTGGCTGAGCGGACAGCACGCTGGATGCGTGAACCGGGTTCGATCCCGGGTGCCGGCGAGAAACAATGGGCAGATTTTCTTTCGCCCTATGCCCCTGTTACCTAGCAGTAAATGGGTACCTGGGAGTTAGTCAGCCCGGATATTTCCGATTTAAAACAACGTTCAAAATGCAACGTGCTACCTTACAACCCGTTCTCGCACTTGCTTATAGTCAATATTGGCTTATTTAATAAGTGCATATGTGACATACTTGATTGTGAATATTTTAGTTTACCTTAAAAAGCTTCATAGAAAACGCCGACCTCACCTAACCTTCTTAGTATGTTAAGATAAGCATCTTATTGCTTCTTAATTACAATTATTACTTAACCTATACCGTTGATAGGTATAACCTATACCTATTACTTAACCTATACCGTTAATAGGTTAAGTAATAATTGTAAATAAGAAGCAATAAGATGCTTATCTTAACATACTAAGAAGGTTAGGTGAGGTCGGTGTTTTCTATGAAGCTTTTCAAGGTAAACTAAGATATTCACAATCAGTTAGTATGTCACATATGCACTTATTAAATAAGCCAATATTGACTATAAGCAAGTGCGAGAACGGGTTGTACCTTATCTTGAGGTTATCTTGAGATGATTTCGGGGCTTTTTAGTGTCCCCGCGGCCCGGTCCTCGACCAGGCCTCCACCCCCAGGAAGCAGCCCGTGACAGCTGACTAACACCCAGGTACCAATTTTTCTGCTAGGTAACAGGGGCATAGGGTGAAAGAAACTCTGCCCATTGTTTCTCGCCGGCGCCTGGGATCGAACCCAGGACCACAGGATCACAAGTCCAGCGTGCTGTCCGCTCGGCCGACCGGCTCCAAACAACAAAGCAACATGCGTTGCTTAACCAGCAACGCATGAACGCAAACCACCCGACCAAACTTAATTCCCCGATGCATATAAAAATATGGGTGTTTGCAAGCTGTTGTTTTTTCCCCATAGTAATCTTGTAATTGGTACGTTGGAAGACATTAACGAAAAGTTAAAACGTTTCATTACAAAATGAAACGTACCTTTTTTTTTAAGGGCAGGCGAGGGTGTATGCCTACGAAACTACGGAACGACTGTTGTAATTTCTTACAGAACGAGTGTTGTAACTTCTTTCAGAAGCATTCAGGAGATGATGACCTCCGAGTGTGTCAATATATCATCTCATGTTTGCCGGCGATGAGTCACAATAACGTGGCTGAAGTATGTTCACCAGACCACGCACTATTGAGAATGGACTTGAGAATGGTCCAGGACGGACCGAAACGTCATCGTCCCTTCACCTTCTAGTGTGTGGTCTGGTCAACATCTCATGTGTGCCTATATAACTCCATATGCTTACGTGTTCTAGCCTATTAACTGAAACAAAATAAATCGGTGATTTTTTTTCCATGCTCTGCCATTGCCCGATCTTGATGCGCATTGAGAACACTAATTAGGTGATTAGCATGATGAAAAGCCTGAAGACAATGGAGGCAAGGCTTTATGAAGGTATTCCCAGAGGCTCATTTATTAACTCTGCTGTTGTAGAGGCTCTTATGGTTGGTCATATGTGCCCTGAGAGTCTTGAAACCTTTTCGTAATTTAGCATAATAATTGCTTAATATTAAGATCTATTTCATTGCTCTTTCTTATTTATATACTGTGAATCTATATGACAGATGTGACCATTGTAAACCAAGCTTTAGACTTTACACTCAACCCAAAGCTTCGCACAAATCCTTTCCTGACGATAGAATTAGCATGAAAATTTGCTTGTCTGAAAACACGAACAATTTATAATCAGTTTTCAACAGTTTTACAATAAGCAGAGTTTTAATATAATGTTCAATGGCGACAAATTCAAACAACATCAGTATGGAAAAAAGGCATTAAACAGGGTTTCAGGATCCAACCCTCTCTCCTAAAGTGCTTCAGAGAATGGAATGGACAAATAATTCACTAAATAATTATATATAACCTGACGATCAGTGGGAAAATAAAGCGGCTTTATAATTAGCCAGGAAAATAAAGGTAGGAGATATCGTGACCCCTTTTGTTGTTGTTGTTTTAGATTCAGCTACTCGGAACAAAAGGTTTCAAGTAGCACGGGCTATGGTGAGCCCGTAGTGGACTTACCTGGCACAGGGGCGGGGCTGTAACTAGTACCCCTTCTAAGAAAATAATCTCGCTTCGTTGATGATAGTCTTCAGAGCAGTTGATTGCTGCTGTCACTGGCAAAGACATACAAAATGCAGCTAGTCTTTTGTGGCGTCCTGAATCAGTTCATCATCTGATAATCTATATGTGAAAAGGAATTGAAGCTAAGGTTTCTTATCTGCACAATAAAATTATAGCATATTATAATAAGAGATAAGGTAGGATTAAGGTAAATATATATATATATATATATATATATATATATATATATATATATATATATATATATTAAGGTAAATATATATATATATATATATATATATATATATAATATATTTCAACACCTCAAAGACTACCACCTCCCAAGGGCAACTAGAGCAAGTGAGGGGTCAAT
Source organism: Procambarus virginalis (assembly GCA_020271785.1). NCBI lineage: Eukaryota > Metazoa > Arthropoda > Malacostraca > Decapoda > Cambaridae > Procambarus > Procambarus virginalis. The sequence continues at coordinate 8,361,915 of WNGS01165523.1, forward strand.
TTTACGTTTTTTCATCAAGTCCCTGTTAATATGGGAGAACATATTAGTCTCCTGGTGGAAAGTGTTCTAAAGTTGTATAACTTCACTTGCGTGTTTAGGCAAGTTGTGCCTCAAGCATAGACACAGTGCTCTCCCATATTAACAGGGACTTGATGAAAAAACGTAAAATTGACCCCTCACTTGCTCTAGTTGCCCATGGGAGGTGGTAGTCTTTGAGGTGTTGAAATACCCCGAAATTACCATCTCTTTTAAGGGTCTGAGCGTGGTGCAGTGGGTTAAAGGCGTACCTGTTATGCCAGTTGCTGGAAGGCTTCTGTGCTGGCTAGGGTTCGAGTCTCCTGGTGGGAAAGTGTTCTAAAGTTGTGTGTATATATATATATATATATATATATATATATATATATATATATATATATATATATATATATATATATATATATATAATATTAGTATATTTTGGTAGCGGTCTTTCTTGTAAACATGTGTTGTTAAATATGACCGAAAAAGTAATATTAATAGTTCTAACACGAATTTTCTCAATATTTCTTATGTTTCTTTTTACTGTCGATGGTAATTGAAAAATCAGTTCTCCAAAATTTATTTTTATTTCTAGTCTGATGCGTCGCTTGAACGCGTTTCGTAATAACTTATTACATTTTCAAAGACTTTAGTTTACACACACACACACACACACACACACACACACACACACACACACACACACACACACACACACACACACACACACACACACAAATGTAACCTGAAAACACTAAACAGAGTTTTACTTATGCCTAAACTAAACAACTTGTCTTATATACTCGCATTTGGCTGAGGTGATATGTTGCAACAGTTTTGGATGAGTTGAACAAACTTTTGACCAACACAAGACAGAACACGGAACAATGGGTTTTAATTGGATAAATGAGAAGGAAGAATGGAAGTAACTGCATAGGGCTTATTGGCCCATACTTCCTCTTGATGCTTCTATACTGGCACGGAGTCTTGAAGTGGGTA
>WNGS01165523.1:8406386-8420688 GCA_020271785.1 Procambarus virginalis
ACAAGCATGACGAGGAGGACCGTCGCTTACCGTCTGCCCAGGTGGTTGGGCTGGGGGAAGGGGGAGGTTGGGGAAAGGGGTGAAGAACGGCGTTCAATCCCCGACCGTTCAAGTGGTTGGACACCATTCCTTTCCCCCCGTCCATCCCAGATCCTTATCCTGCCCCATCCAAGTGTTATATAGCCATAATGGCTTGGCGCTTTCCCTTGATAATTCCTTCAACACCCCCATCCCCACTCCCTCCCTCTCCCAAATCACCCTTCCTCACTCTTGGGAGCCGGTCGGCCGAGCGGACAGCACACTGGACTTGTGATCCTGTGATCCAGGTTCGATCCCGGGTGCCGGCGAGAAACAATGGGCAGAGTTTCTTTCACCCTGTGCCCCTGTTACCTAGCAGTAAAATAGGTACCTGGGTGTTAGTCAGCTGTCACGGGCTGCTTCCTGGGGGTGGAGGCCTGGTCGAGGACCGGGCCGTGGGGACACTAATGCCCCGAAATCATCTCAAGATAACCTCAAGAAGATCTCAAGATAACCTCAAACCTTTCCAAACTCTCCCATCAACATCCCTCCACCCCCCTTCTCCTCACCCCCCCCCCCCATGTTCAACCCCTACTGAAAAAGATACAATAACAAATAAGTGAAATTACTTTATCTGTTGTGTCGACAATTTTTTTTAAGTTCATAAATAAACAGTGACATACAAACTTGTTGTTGCTCAGTATATTTTATGTTCATGGCATTTCTAATATGCTTCTATATTGATATTTAGTAACATGGTTATTTGTTTCTTGTCTCGTGTCAAGAAAACTAGGTGACTTTAATCTAAGCTTTAAGTCATTGGTTTTAAGTTTCATGTTTGTTTACACATATTTCACGTATTGCGCACGCGCGCGCGCACGCACACACACACACACACACACACACACACACACACACACACACACACACACACACACACACACACACACAGAACAGAGTGGTAGACGGTTGGAACAAGTTGGGGGAGAAGGTGGTGGAGGCCAAGACCGTCAGTAGTTTCAAAGCGTTATATGACAAAGAGTGCTGGGAAGACGGGACACCACGAGCGTAGCTCTCATCCTGTAACTACACTTAGGTAATTACACTTAGGTAATTACACACACACACACACCACACACACACACACACACACACACACACACACAGGTCGATGGCAGGTCCTGCCTCACAGAGTTACTTGAATTCTACGACCAGGCAACAAAAATAAGGCAAGAAAGAGAAGGGTGGGCAGACTGCATATTTTGGATTGTCAGAAACCTTTGATACAGTGCCACACAAGAGACTTATGAAAAAGCTGGAGATGCAGGCTGGAGTGAAAGGGAAGGTACTCCGTTGGATACAGGAGTACCTAAGCAACAGGAGACAGAGTCAGTGTGAGGGGTGAGGTCTCAGATTGTCGAGACGTTACGAGTGGAGTCCCGCAGGGGTCAGTCCTTGGACCTATACTGTTTCTGATATATGTAAATGATCTCCCAGAGGGTATAGAATCGTTTCTCTCAATGTTTGCCGATGATGCAAAAATTATGAGGAGGATTGAAACTGAGGACGATAGTAGGAGGCTACAAGACGACCTAGACAGACTGAGTGAATGGTCCAACAAATGGCTGTTGAAGTTCAACCCGAGTAAATGCAAAGTAATGAAACTAGGCAGTGGAAACAGGAGGCCAGACACAGGATACAGAATAGGAGATGAAGTACTTAATGAAACGGTCAGAGAAAGATCTAGGAGTTGATATCACACCAAACCTGTCTCCTGAAGCCCACATAAAAAGGATAACATCTGCGGCATATGCGAAGCTGGCTAACATCAGAACAGCGTTCAGGAACCTGTATAAGGAATCATTCAGAATCTTGTACACCACATATGTAAGACGAATCCTGGAGTATGCAGCCCCAGCATGGAGCCCGTTCCTTGTCAAGCCCAAGACGAAGCTGGAAAAAGTCCAAAGGTATGCCACTAGACTAGTCCCAGAACTAAGAGGCATGAGTTACGAGGAAAGGCTGCGGGAAATGCACCTTACGACACTGGAAGACAGAAGAGTAAGGGGAGATATGATCACAACCTACAAAATCCTCGGAGGAATCGACCGGGTAGACAAGGACAAACTATTCAACACTGGGGGGACGCGAACAAGGGGACACAGGTGGAAACTGAGTACCCACATGAGCCACAGAGATGTTAGAAGGAACTTTTTCAGTGTTAGAGTAGTTAACGGATGGAATGCTTTAGGCAGTGATGTGGTGGAGGCTGACTCCATACACAGTTTCAAGTGTAGATATGATAGAGCCCAGTAGGCTCGGAATCTGTACACCAGTTGATTGACAGTTGAGAGGCGGGACCAAAGAGCCAAAGCTCAACCCCCGCAAGCACAAATAGGTGAGTACAAATAGGTGAGTACACACACACACACACACACACACACACACACACACGCACACACACAATGGAATGCATTAGAAAGTGATGTAGTGGCTGAATCCATATACACAGTTTTAAGTGTAGATATGATGGAGCCCAATATGTTCAAGAACCTGTACACCTGTTAATTGACTGTTGAGTGACGGGACCAAAATCCGAAGCTCAACCCCCGCAAGCACAACTGAGTGAGTAAACACACCCCCTCAGCACGCCCTCTTAAGCGTTCACAACGCCACTAAAATCGCGTGCTGAACTGCTCAAACCAAAACCAAACCAAACTGAGAACTCTCGAATAAATAGCCGCACATTACGAGCCGCTACGGTATATTTTTTTTATGGAAGGGGAGGGGGGGGGGTTCGAAGGGCCAAACCGGACTTGTACGTCAAAATGTGATGTATTATCCTATGTACTATTTGAAAACGATGTTGTTATATATAAGATTGATTAATGACGTGTCTGTCTGTCAGGGATTTGTTAAATTTATAAGCTAGTTTCACAATTTGTTGCTTATGCTAGAAGTCAGTCCAGTCATAATGTGGGACACTCCAGTCACATTTCAACAATTTTAAGAATCACTTGGGTGTGGAAGCTGCCACTGACGTAAACAACAACAATCTGTAATAACACGAATTAATTCATGCTTAAGATAAAATGTACACCAAAATATTTTATATTTTTGATCCTTGAAAAACTGTTTTATTCGACTTTGTTTTCTCCTCTTACATTTTTTTCCTTCAAACGAAACTTTTTCATGCGCTTAAAATTACTATAATTCATTTGTCAGGGACAGAAAGACTGCGTATATACGCACTTTCGGCTTATACCGAGGTCTCCACCCTTCCTACCTCATGGTTGAACTACTGATCTTAAGATGACCCCCCCCCCATAACGTTTGCCTAACTCCAGGTTACTTATTTACTACCAGACGAACAGAAGCATTAGGTGAAAGGAAATGTGCCAAATCATTTCGGTCTAGCCCAGTAATACACATCAATGCTATACCATCGGCCGTCAACTCGTCCTTAGTAAAAAATTAAAGATTACGTCCTTCACTCTTAAGACGTAGAGCTCAATCTACGTACTTAAGACGAACTTAAGACGTACTCAATCTCAACTATCCAGGCACGCATCCTCAGCCGTAAGTTACATTCGTCTCAGTAGCTGCGGTCAACTCCAACGAATTCTGAAATTTTAATATTATATTTAACAAAAATTATAATTTCTCCAATGTAAACAAATATAAATATAATAAATTAGTGTATAGATTGTCCTAGGATAGGTTTTGGTGTTTTGGTTCTTTTGGCAATAATTGTATTTACACTACGTGGGTGAAACATTTCGAGAACCTTGTTCACTCTTTCACTATTTTATCTATATATCATACACATACCGTTTATGCGCACGAGATTGTCAAAGATGGTATGTAATTGGATGTAGTAACTAACGAATTCAAGCAAATTAGACACAATGAAAATCTCTGCAGTCAAAGGACTCCCAACAATCAAAATACAATCAAAAGTTTGTTTGTAACGCATCGAAAGCTCCTTTGGTCGAGCCAGCCGTAAACAGACCACAGAGAGTCCTCCACACACCAAGGTCTTCCCTATATAAATAAAAAGTGTATCCCAGGTCAGTCAAGCAAAAGAATGACTGATGGATTCACAGTATCAATTGAGGGATTCGGCTGGCGTCAGTTATTTGACCAAGACTGTTCATTGGAAAAGCCGGATGGAGGGTACGTAACTGTGAGTGACAGGGAGACAGATGCTGGGAAAATGTGAGAGAGGGAAGGAAGAGAAGGAGTGTGAGGTGAGGAATGAAGTGTGAGGTAAACACACTGTCAAATATACATACAGTCATACTTATGCGCGCACAGCGCAGGCGGAAATGGAGAGGAAACAAATGGATGGGGTGCCAGAATCTTAATGAAAAGCTGCTTGGTGCTGGCGGAGGATGTGGGGGGGAAGAGGGGACAAAGGGGGGGGATTAGTGGGAGGCGGAGGATAGAGACCACGGCCGTATTTGGTGTATGTGGGAGTTGATTACGGTTGGGGGGATTGGATGTAAGTATTTAGAAAAGGATTTGGGTGGGAGTGGAGGGTTTGGGTTTCGTTGGAGGTCGTGTGTGGGTGGTGGGGTGGGGGCTGGGATTAGATGTGTGGGTGGGGTTGTGCAGAGGTGGTGGGTGGGGGGTTGTGCAAGAGAGGGAGGTGGGTGGTTGTTCTTAGCTATGTATAAACTGCTGGGAACAACGGGAAAAGTTTATTCCGTTGTCTGCATTGCGTTGTGTACAAAGCCAACGAGAGGAGAGAGAGCGAGAGAGTGGGGAGGAATGAGGCCATGAATAGTGCCGAAATATTTCCATGAACTAGATATTTCGTTTAACAGCAGGAGTTTAAATGCTAAGTATCAGGCTTTATTTGGGAAACAGTCAGTAATTCAGGAGAGACAGAACACACCAGTTTGTTTTTGTTTTTTTGGCCTAGGCGAACAACGGAAACGTAAAACAGAAGAGGAGAGCGATAAAGCAAGAGACAATGCAGTAAATGGGATGTGTCTGTTGGTATGTTATAAACAGCCATTGCATGTAAAAGGCGACTCGTTTTTACTGCCTTAGAAAGCAAACAGGGAAGTTGATTAAGTCAAATCTAATAAAAACAAAAGCAGACAATTGAATGGGGAAACAACACAGAGTTTTACAGCTTGTTCCTAAAGGGAAGAGAATGAATAAATCTGAGGTAATAGAAGCTCCGCCCTGTGTGGATACTGGACAGTAAAACTTACGAAACACACTATATCCAGCTTGCTTCACACAATTTAGAAGTCGAGCATATCAGATCGTGGGAAAGAATATATTTCGTTCCGGTTTCCTTTCCCAGGAAGTCAATAGAGACTGCGACTTGTGGAACACATCACCCCTGGATGGCCCGTCACATATGGCTCGCTTGTACTGTAGCCTTTACTGTTACCTAGCAGTAAATAGGTACCTGGGAGTTAGTCAGCTGTCACGAGCTGCTTCCTGGGAGTGAAGGCCTGGTCGAGGACCGGGCCGCGGGGACACTAAAAAGCCCCGAAATCATCTCAAGATAACCTCAAGAACCTTAGCCTTGTCTCTAAATTTTCAGGATTGAAAAGTTGGAGAATGACTTGAGGTTTCGTCACAGCCAAGCGAATCCCTCTGCAGAAGAAATCCGTAACACATTTAGAGTTTCAACGGGATGACTACAGTGCTAGCTATACCCAGTGGGCACAGTTGATTTAACGTTAAATCAAAGTTATCGAAGTTAATTAGACCTTGAATCTTGGATGACGTTGATTCAGCTTGGGTATATGATTCTGTGCGCATTTGGGAGCTGCTTGACGAGAAGGACCAGTGTTCAAAACCATGGTTGTTAAAACCTGAAGTGTATGGATGACGTGTTTTACGTGTCCAGCACGCTGGACAAGTAATCCTGTGGCCCGGACTCGATTCCCTACGCCGGCGAGAAACAAAAATGGGCATTCATCCACCCTGATGCTCTGTTACCTAGCAGTAAATAGGTATCTGGGAGTTAGACAGCTGTTACGGCCTGCTTCCTGGGGTGGGGTGGGTGTGTGTGGTGGGGTAAATAATACATAAGTAACAGTTGATTGACAGTTGAGAGGCGGGCTGAACGAGCAGATCTCAACCCTCGCATGTACAACTAGGTGAATACACACACGCACGCACGTATGCTTTTATTAATTATATTTATTCCCGGGTGTGTGAGATTTTTATCCACTTGTTAAGCTGTCTTCATTGAAATTATGGTTTCTAACAAATTCTCTTATGAATACATTTTCTCTCCCGCTTATTTTTTATTTTTATTGCAATTTGTTTCTATACCATTCCACTTTTTACGTTCACTCTTCTCTCCCTTTTAACGTTTGCTTCTTATATTTGGCATTTTACTTTTGTATGAACTATATCATTTTATTCTTCATTCCTATACGTCTCATCTTTAATGTTATTTCTTTCAGTTTACCTTCTATTCGTGATTCTTACATTTCCCATTGTCTTTTGCACGTTTATTTCCATGTTTACTCCTCTTTCATACCTTTCCTGTTTTACTCTTGTCTCTTACCCTTCCCCTTTCTATCCACAGATGTAATACCTTCTCCCTCTCTTATTCCTTATTTTTCTTCGTTCTTCCATTATTCTCACATTTTTAACAGAAACCAATTTAATTTTTTCTCCACATTGTTATTTCGTTTCTTCATGCAAGGTTTTCCTTTTGCGTTCCTCGCTAACCCTTTGATCCTTCTCTCTCTATCTCTCTCTTTCATTTATTTAGTTTTCTGGCAGGTATTCCCTCTTCGTGCTGATACTCACTCCATCAAGTTTTCATTTATAACAGCGGGTACTTTGTAAACATCGTTCGTTAATAGATGCCAAAAAAAACACGTTGCGTGTCCTCTCTTGGACATTAACAAGCCGGGTGTCAATTGTCCGCAATATACTGAAATCACAGACGGTTGAGAGGCGGGACCAAAGAGCTGAACCTCAACACCCGCTAGCACAACTAGGAGAGTATTTTATAAACATGGTAGATTCTCCTAGGGCAAAAAATTTTGGTGAAATTATATATATTTATAGATAGGATTTTGTATATTGTACGCTTAGAATTTTCGATGTTGGATTAGTATTTTGCAAGGGCAACCCAGGCAGCATCGTCGAGGGAAGGTAATCACATTTTCTAAGATTTACTGGTGTGAGTTAGCCATCTTCTTTATGGATCTTGTCGAAATTCAAGGAATGACAGGGATTGTGGTATCGCCTGCTCTTTATCCAGGCAAGGAGAGACTCGAGAGGAGTTCAGAATTATTGTTCTGATCTGCAAGCCTGAGGCTCTTCGGTAACATCCGATGGGGCAGTCCCGGTCCAACAAGGAATGATTAACAAAGGTTTAAACATAAAATGAAGGCCAAGGACAGTGTAGTTCTCATTCACCAGCGTTGTTCCATTGGCAGTGTTCATTTTGTAGTCTATGATTGGAGCAGAGTGACACTGCAGTAAAGAAGAAATGACGAGTAACAACCTAACAGTGAAATTATGGTCACGGTTAATGAGTTGTGACATTCCAAATGATGGTCTCAAGTATTATCATATGACAGGGGCCACTGTAATTCTCCAGAGTTGAGAAGAGTCGAGGATTATCCTCGAGTGAAGGTAGGACCTCAGTTTGCTTAAAGAAACAATAATTTACTGGCGGTAGCCCAAGCTTTAGTTAGTAGAGACGAGCATTTGTTGCACAGTAATGTAATATTTTCACTGCAATGTGGGAGCAATGTGAGGGATGGATAATAATCTATTGATTTGCATCTGGAGCACCGGATTCAGTCTGCGAGTGTGCTAAACCGAACAACAGGCTAGTTTCAGAGCATCTAGTTGAGACCGACAGTGCAGTGCTAACGATGCTCAATCTTTGAGTAAGCCTGTAGAGGGGGTACATAGCTTCTCTTAAGCTAAAGTAGTTATATTTAAAGTCCCATTTGTGTTCTTGTGAAACTCAGAAAGGGTTGTAAGTGGGTCGAGTAACAGGTACCCCTTTAGTGTACCCTCTCTCGCTCTACTGCAGTATACAGCTACTTTGAAGACGGAAGAGCCGATAGGAGGCGAGTCATTACTGGGACTCCACTATCTTCGGAGACGAACGGTGAATTGGGGGCCCTCCGGGCATGTGTTTGGGGGCCCCACCAAGTATGTATTGTGATCCCCTTGGAATTGTTGAGAGGGGAACGTGATAGTATTTTGATACACGGTCTCATATGTATGCATGTGTGTGTAAGGCCATACGTGGACTATTGTGTACGTTAGGAGAGTGTAGGAGTAACATGGTCGTTGTAAGCTTGTTGGTGTATTATGGTCTTCTGTTAAGCTTTATTGCCAGTGTGTGTGGTGTGTGTACATGTAACACTCTCTGTTCTCAAATTGTTTAGATGTAACCTTGTATAGTGTGTGTGCTTCTAGTGTGTAAGTGTAACATAGTCTACTGAGCATGCCTTTAATGTAGGAATAACTAGGAATAAACATGGGTTATAACAAATTGAGAGCATTATACGACACGAACAGGCAGAACAGAACAGCAAACAGAGTGTGTAATAATGGTGAAACAGTGCAACGTGGTCACATGTACGAAGACGTACGTGCGCGACAACGAACACCAAGTTCTTGCAACGTGAGTACACACGAGAGTTGCACCAGTTTCATACGCAGCTATCAAGGCTAGGTCGGTGAACAGGTCCCCAGGCCATCTGGAACATAAACGATATCGGAGGTTAAGTTACAGCCTTGCTAAGACGCCGGGGATAATTATTCTACATCAACAAGAGACAAATGAAAGTATCTCCACAATCCCAAGTTGTATACAAGATCAACGATTTTAGACTGAGGATAATTAGAGGAGGTTATCGGGGTGAACAAATCCACAAGGGCCGTGGACGACGGGTCGAACCTTGGAAATCCACTAATTTTAATCCACACACTTTCTCCCCCCCACTTTCTTTATCCCTACTTCCTCGCTCCCCCCACCCCCTTTTTCTCCTCTCTCTCTCCATCTCTCTCTCTATCTCTCTCTCTTCTCTCTCCTCTCTCTCTTCTCGTCTCTCCTACTCATTCTGTCTACTCTTCCCAGTCTCACCCCTACCCTGCGAATTAGCCATGATTGCGTAGTCGACCCCGACGAATGTAGTTCTCCTCCTTCAGCCCATATTCCTTAAATGGTCTGGCTTCAGAAGCCAGTTTAAAATGTGCGGGACAGGGAAACAACTTGGGCACGTCCTCACAGATCCTAAGAGGTGCCTTGTTTAGATAAATTATTGTCTTATTTACATTTTCCTCTCTGAAATATCCTCGTCCGTAAAAATCCTGAGGATACTTATTTCACGGTATGATGAATTGTTGGCACAAATATCGGCAATTGTTGGGTGTTGAAGGTAGGTCTAGTATTATTCATGGAATATGTAATGGAATAATATTCTTATATATATATATATAATATGTAGACCTAGTAGCCAGAACGCACTTCCGGCCTACTATGCAAGGACCCATTTGCCTAAAGGCAGAAATTGATTTTCTTATTTTCAAATAAATTCTTTCAGTTGGCTTATTGTGAAATTTATACCTTAAAACATTAAATTAGTGAATTATTATGTTTAGGTTAGTGTAAGACAAGGTTAGGTTAGGTAGGTAGGTTGGGTCATTTATCTACTTTAGTTTTTAAATCAAACTACATAAAAATTAACTCTACATAAAGAAATGATATCTTTATCCTTTCCATAGAAAAAAAGAAATGAAAGTAACTTTTTAAAGTCAGTTGAAAAGGCTTAGGCCTATGTAGTCGGGCCTTCGACATAGTAAGGCGAATATTGCCGTTATGGTACAGGGAACATTGGTAATATATATATATTATTTATATATATATATATATATATATAATTATATATATATATTCTATATAATATATAATATATGTTGTATAATTAATAATCTAACAAGATCATCTAATCTTTCGTCTGTTTTTCAAGGCTAACATAATAAAGAGAGAATCGCCCTGACCCTGACGAAGTCTCTAAGTCAGGGCGAAGCTGGATTGGATGAAGCTTCTAGTCCCTAATCCTTTCTGTAGTTTCCAAGTTCCGACGTTACAGTGTGGGGTTTCGTAAGAACACGTGTACCCATCCAACTATGAACATCAATATCTAAATGAATACTTCACCTCCTACTAGTACTTACACTCTCCTTCCAGTTACAATCTCATCTCTAACTCGCACGATACCCCCAGCTCTCCATTACCCCCACTCCACTACCATGTAATCCCTTACCACGCATCCGGTACACCACGGGCCACGCCAACGAGGGGGCGGGACGCCAAAGCGGTGTGGATATGGCCTTATTTACCGGAGCGGGCTGCCACTAAACTGCTCGCTAGTCTCTTATACAATAAACCGGACACGGGCAACTGTACTTACTGCCGGTAAACATTGGACATTATCAAGGCAACTTACCTCTCTAATCCAACGAGGCGTCGTAAGTTTGCGAAAGTTAGCCTTTGTTAGCTCAGCCAGATTTAAGTAAACGGTGACTTGTCTCTTATAAACAAGCTGGTATAAAGGTTCTGAAGGTTGGTCGGCGGTGGGTTGGGGTGACCTCTGGTTGGTGGGGGAGTGAGGGAATGGGAGGCACGTGGTGGGGGGGGGGTGGTTATACCAGCAGTGATATAAGGGTGGGGTGGGGGTGATTTATACAACTGTTAGGAGACAGACACTCCTGTATTGCAGCCTACAATAATTGATTACAAGTCTTGATTGTTCATGGCTTTAGTAAGACAGCCTACACGACTACAAGACGAATCTGGTGTGTAAATGTTGTATTAGGCCAACCGTACAAGAGTTTTCCTTTTAGTGCATTTTAACTCTTTTTCTAACTTTGATCTATTATGTCTTTTGTCACGTTCTGTCAATTTAAATAGGCTGTTCCTCTCCCCTTAGCGTCTTGAAAGAAGTTATTGTCTCCTCTGTTCTCATTCCCCTCCGGATGAGATTAAAGTTCTCGTTAACCTTTTATTTTAGTTTAACTTTTAAATTTAGAGAAATAGATGAGGGAAGTCATTGCATTAGATTCAATTGTGGAGGCGGCTGGAAAGGCTTTGTTCAAGAGCTAAAGCTTGATCCTGCATGACTGTATTTTGTAAATAAAATAAAAAATCTGGTATTATATATTTCTCAAATATCTGTTCTAAAAATGTCCTGTTGTATTTCACGTATGTTGCATATATTTTTTTTTTTTTTTTTTTGGTCTTTATGTTCATTTTCAATCTTCATTACCTTACACTTTTACATTGAATTCCAAAGTCAGTTTGTCCGACCCAGTTGTGGAGTTAGTTGATATAGTTAAGTTACTGACCTGACTAATCTTCATAGGCTTTAAATTATTCAATAGAGATTTCGTGAAGTGATCTCGCTTGCTAATCAGCTGTTGTAGATGTGGTGAAAATTATTATTACAGTTGCTAGCTGAATACGATTCACTGTTTCCAATCCTCCCTATCTGCTCTCTATCCTCCAGCCACAATATATCCTGCCTCCACTCTCTCCTCACCCCTCACTCCTCACCCTTATCTTGCCTCCTCCCCTTGCCTCCTCCCTTATCTATGTCTCCCTCCTACCTTGATGACTCCCACCATACTCTCTCCCCCCTCCATATCACTCCCGCTCGTCTCATCACAAACAACGTAACGATATGGTTCCCACATTCATTTACACATTCGGACGGAAAAACAGCAGGTTCCGGCGTTGTATTGATAACATTCTCCACCTCCACAGTGTGCCCTTGCTCTCCTCTGTTCTCATCGACCAGTCGTAATACGTCGACATATTCAGCAGTGTTATACATGTTTGCAGGATATATACAGGAGAACTGGGTGGACCAATGAGTGGTGTCAGTACGCATTGGAAAAGACAGATAACAAAGGACCAAAAATGACTCACAACCGGTTTATGAGCAAGGATGGGAGGGGATTAATGGTAGGAATGTCTGACTTCACGACATGTTTACTTTGATAGGTTAGATACAGATAGGCAAAGCAATGGTATTCATTTTTTTCTAGTCATTTAACTTTAATCATCAAAATCATCATGTATAATTTTTTTATATAATAATGAGATAAATCTGACGTTTTTAAATGTTGATACGAATGTGCAATACATTCAAGTTAATACAATGGACAGCGACACTTTAAATAATATAGATACTGCTATACCGGTCTGTTAAGTTATGAAATCCTAATATGAACACGTATAATCTAGAATGTCAAAGATAGTTCGCTTTTCGCAGAAAGCACTGGTTTTAACACCTTTTCTTCTCAGCTTTGACGGTCTTTCTCGTCAACTTTTAGACGTGTGCTTGACAGAACTGATATTGAAATTGCTTTGCTAATACCATCAGCTTGAGAACTGCATCGTCATCTGCAGGTGACAGGGCCATTGCAGGAGGCAGTATCCATTTGCCTGGCTTGCAGGAAACACCTGGCATATATCACACACACACATCACACAATGTCACACACCACCACACACCAACACAACACACACACACACCACCACACACATCACACACACACCACACAGACACAACTACACACATCCAACACACACACACATCCGACACACCACACACACACACCACACCACCACACAGCACACACACACTACACATCCACCCCCACACTCACACATCAACCACACACACACCACACCACACACATCCTCACACAATACACACCCTCACACAACACACACACACCACACACACACACACACACCACCCACAACACACACACACACACACACACCCACCACACCACACAGCGCACGCACACGCACACGCACACTACACGCACATCTGCACCCGCACACTCACACGCACACACCTCACCACACACACGTACACACACACCACACACCACACCACACAACACAGGGAACTGTACACCTGTATCTGTACTGTACAGGGAACAGGCTACAGGGATAAACTGTACACCTGTTGATTGACGGCTGCAGCAGGCTGGGCCAAAGAGCCCCGAGCCTGCATACCCCCCGCATAGCACAACTAGTGTAGTACACTCTTGATGGATGAGTACACACCACACACACACACACACTACACACACACACACCACACAGGCACACACACACACACACCACACTACACAAACACACACACACACACACACGCGCGCGCGCGAGGTGGATGGGGTATGAGGAGCGTCTGAGGGACCTGTGCCTTACGACACTAGCAGAAGAAGGGGAGGGGGGACATGATAGGAACGTTTAAAATACTAAGAGGGAGTGACAGCCGTGATCCATGACGAAATGTTCTCACGGAATTGTAACAGAACGAGGGGGACATGGGAGGAAGCTGGAACCTCAGATGAGTCACAGGGATTTCAGAACGTTTTGACCTTTTTAGCGTGAGAGTCTGTAGGGGGGCAAATTGTGGAAATGCACTTACAGGCCAGCGCTTGTGGAAGCAAATACTATTCATAATTTTTACACCAGGTATGATAGGAACATAGGACCAGAGTCATCCTACTGTCCACAACAACCGATGACTGGAAAGGCGGGGATCCAAGAGTCAATCGGTGCTGCAGAACCATCCAACATACGGTGGCAAGTACACCCTACGGTGAGATCCAACAACTAAGGTGGAGTACCACCACACACACCAACACACACACTAACACATCACACACACACACCACATCACAACAACTACCATCACACACACACACAACCCAATCACACACACACAAACATCACGTCAGGGGAAGAATCTGTGGAGTGCCCAATGAGCCACCAGATGATATTACTGACAAGAACGGTTTTATGTGGCACGAGAGTGGTTGACAAATGGAATGCATTAGGACAGGCGCTTGTTAGGTGGAGGGCTGACTCACCAATAACACAGTTTCAAGGCCGGCAGGATAGTAGATAGAGCCGAATAGATGCTCAGGAATATGTATACCAGTAGATTGATGTTTGAGAGGCGGGAACAAAGGGTCAGATCTCAACCCCCGCAAAGCACAAACTAGGTGAGTACAACTAGGTGTAGTTACACAACACCACAACCTACACACACACATCACGTAAACGACCACTACACACCACCACATCACACCACCAACCATCACACCACACACAGCTACACAACACCACTACACAACACTGTTTTGGACTGTCTGGAAAGCGGCCTATTGACAAGTACACCCAATAAAAGGTCGATGCATAAGCTGAGAAACAGGCAGGAGTAGGGGGGAGGGTAAACCA